>JAJOZX010000040.1:942500-1067500 GCA_023014485.1 Bathynomus jamesi
TATGGGCCTACGGCTGTTACAGTTCTAAATTGACATAAATGATATATGTATTTAATAACCAAAATATGAGACAGTTGTACGTATTTGGATTCCTTATTATTTGCAATTTCTTGGTTTTAAAGTTGATGATTCATATGTAAGCAAGATGGCGTCAATTCAACAGAAGGTGTATATACACAGTGTGTTCTTTGGCTGGCTGAATTTAAATCTGTCGTTCGCGTTCAACGAGTTTAGGAGAAGCCCCAGCACACAGTTCCGTAACATCAGTCGTCTGAAAGAGAGACGGGTCGCTCGCTTCCAGCAAAATCTTCCTGGACGACCTAAAACATTATAGGACAATGTGGAAAGAATTAGAACAGCGTTTTAGCGAAGCCTCCGTAAGTCGGCAAAAGAGAAAGCAAGATACTTAGATTACCGCGATCAGTGGGGGATGATGCGGCTTATAAAAGACTGCGTTTGTGAGCATTCAAGCTGTATTCTCCACAAAATCATGCCGGATGATTCTGCAGAGGATGGAATTTGCGACAGACACGTTTACACAAATTGATGAAAATAACGTTTTCCTCGAAAAGGTCTGTTTCTCAGATGAAGCAAAATTTAATACGTGTGGGAAGGTGAAGCGCCATGACTGCCATGTTTGGGGACGAACACATCCGCATGCAGTCATTTTGCATGAAAACGACTCTTTTAAAGTGAATGTGTGATGTGGTATTATAAAGGGTAGAGTGACTGAGCCCTTCTCTCTTACTAAAGCAACGGTGACTGCAATTACGTACATATCATAAGAGTATATGTTAGAAAATTATGTAAAGCCACAATTGCCTCACAACACAATTTTCCAGCAAGATGGAACTTCCCTTAAATTTTACAATACGCGTACATATCTGAACGAACGATTCCCAAACTGCTAGGCTGAAGAAGTGGGCCCCGTTACTGGCCTTGAAGGCCACATGACCTCTGTCTAGATTTCTTTGTATGGGATCTTGTGAAAGACGTTCTTTACCAGGAAAATATTGACAATGTAACCATTTTATGAGACTGAATTTTTGCTGCAGTTAACACCGTCATCCCTGTATACTGTCAAACACATGGCGAGAGGTAAAGTATGAACTAGATGCGTATCGAGCTACAAATGGTGCACATGTCGAGACTGTCTAATTACCTAAGATAACTTAATACATACGTGTGCCCTTTCCTCGTCGTAAATCTTTCATTAATAACCCTTGCCAGGAATCTTCAATTTACTTATGTTGTTGGAACCATGGGGTCTATACGACCCCATGCCTAAAATCTTACAAAATGGTGGTATAAAAAGTCTGTAATGAAACCATGACATGATTAAAACAGTGTATTTCATATTTAAGAACTTTTAACGAATAATATCATCTCTTTCAATGTTTTGTTCCCCATAATGGTTCTTCATGAGGGTTAATATGTTTATTACTTTTATAGATATGAATTTTCATTTTATTTCAAACCTTTCTTGACCACACACACACACACACACAAACATACACAAAAACGCACATAAACACACACACAAACACACACACACACACACACTATATTGTTATTTTTTTGGTACGAGAGGACGTAGGGCAGCTATTACCAGCACTCGTAACCTCGTAGTAGTTCCATGCTTTGGTCTCTCTTCACACGAAGGTCAAGTTGGTGGCCCCACCTCTAGGCCTGGCTTGGTGGAGGAACGAGTTGTTCTCTTGTGATCTCCATCGCACATAGGCACACCCGGTTCAGTTGGTACCATATATATATATATATATATATATATATATATATATATTAAATAAATTATAAACAAACGCTCGTATGATATCTGAGTTGGAAGTTGGTATTAAATGCATGACAAATCCGCCTTAAATTGTAACTAAATAGATGCAGAAAATGGTTCATGAAGATTACCATAAATGAATGAATTAGACCACATTCAAATGAAATTTGAACTTTATACGCCAAAACCAATGGAGTGGTCGCTATGTTTGTACGATTAAGATATGCAACAGTAAATAGGATATCAGTCTCATCTCATGTGGAACACATCCTCTCGCGGGTGACCATGCACTTATAAGTTATAGTCATATCAAAGGAAATGACTCCGGACTACGGCTGAACTCGGAACATGACGACATGAATAAATTAAATCAAGTCAAAAAAAGATGTCGTTGGAATATTTCATCTTTGAAATTAAGCGATTTGTGTCTCTGTTCTTCCATGCCTGTTTTCAACCAACTAATTTAACTTCGGAGGAAAGATTAAAACGCCATTTGGAACAAAGTTCAGTTTAATTGAGCAATTTACTTAATTTATTATCAAACCATAATTTATTATTAAATCTATGAAAATAAATCATCTTTATTACGATATTCACCGAGATTTTCCAACGCGGTCGTGGATAAGAAGACATTTTCTCTACTTTGGAAGTGCGGCTCACTTTCGTCTATGGTTATACGAGATGTTCGAAATGAAGCCCAGAGGAAAAATAGCGTATTGATATCGTAGAATAAATCATATATTATATAGACCATTTGTGAAGAGAAAGCTTTACTCTGAGTTTTAGGTACCTTATCGTAAGTGAAAAGAATTTCTTTTTTTAGCATTCAGCAGGAAATGGGCCGTGAAGGAGTTGAAAAATTGAACAGAAATAAAAAGATTTTATTGTTATTACTGAGTAATTTATAACTAATGATGCAAGAACTATGTGTAATGGACAAAAATTTCCTGTGTTTCAGGTTACACGAGTATATATATATATATATATATATATATATATATATATATATATATATATATATATATATATATTCTAAATATATAATATATATATATATATATATATATATAGATATATATATATATATAGAATCGTGTTATTTTTCTTTGGTATTATGTAAAGGTGACACACGTTCTGACATTTCATTAATGAACTTTGCCATTTGTTCTCGAGGACAATCATCGTGGTGTCTATTTAGTTTTGTCAACCCTCTGTGTATACACAGTGGTGCTCATAAGTATTCGTGCATAGAAATATTTCGGTTATTTCGCCCTTATCTTTTGTACCATGCATGAGATATTTACGGAAAGTTTACCGTTCGGAAAAATTCAACGAATTAAAAAAATTAGTTCAATTCCAACATAGTTATAATGTAAAACACCAAAGAATTTGAGGAAATAAAAAAAAAAGGGTCTTTTCCGTTTGGGGGCTAGCAGCGAATTTTAATGAAAATCGGTGTACTAATGTAGTTTTGGTCAATGATTTCAAAAATAACTTTCTTTTTTTGGAGAAATGAAAAACAAACATGTTAGAGCACTTTAAATAATTAATATGTGTTTTAACTAACTTAAACTAGTTACAGAGGATTGTGTTAAATTTAGCCAGAGTTTATGAAAAAGTGCTCTAAGTGTGGGAAAGTGTGTTCCTTTGATAAAAATACTCAGTTCTTTCGTTGCCAAAAGCGTCGGTCAAACGGTAAAAAGTGCAACTTTACGAAGAATACGTTTTTTGAAGGATCCCGGCAGATCTGTAAAAGTAGCAGAAAAAATCAAGAATTAATGCCCAGTTAGGTCAATTGAATGCCCGGTTAGGTCAACTGTACGTCCTTGACGATTGGTTAGGTTAAGTCATGATATTTTCGTTAAAAACACATTAATTATTTAAAGTGCTCTAACATGTTTGTTTTTCATTTCTCCAAAAAAAGAAAGTTATTTTTTAAATTATTGACCAAAACTACATTAGTATACTGATTTTCATTAAAATTCGTTGCTAGCCCCCAAACGGAAAATATTAAAAAAAAAAAGTTAAAATGCAAACGTTTTCGTACATTTACTGACAAAATTATTTAATACTCTGTGTGTCCAACTTTTGCTTGAATGATTGCAATGATTCGTTTTGGTAATTTTTCTGTAAGGTTTCGACATCTCTCACTAGAAATTTTAGTCCATTCTTCTAAAGAAAATTGTTGCAATTCATTCGAATTCGAAGTTTCTCTTGCGAACGGTTTTTTTTCAGATCAAACTATAAATTCTCGATTAAATTGAGATCTGGACATTAACTGGGCCACTGGAAAGCTTGAAATTCTTTTGTTGAAGCCATTTCCTGGTGCTCTTTTATGTTTTGGATCATTATCTTGTTGTAGTACTTAACTGCGACCCGTTCGCAACTCCCGAACTGCAGGCATTATATTTTCTTCTAAAATTTCCTGATATCTCTTCGAATTCAAGATTCCATTGATGACAACAAGGTTTCGTGGAGAAGAAGCATTAAAGCATTCCCAAAGAAAGAAACTATCACCACCATGTTTAACCGTAAGAGGGATGTTTTTTCCTCGAATGCAGTATCTGATTTCCTCCAAACATACCGTTGCTCGTTGTTCCCGAATAACTCAATTTTGGTCTCGTTTGTCCAGAGAACTTTCTTCCGTAATGCAAATCTATCATTTTGATAATCTTTAGCGTACTTTCAATGAGCTTCTTTGTGCGCTTTTCGTAGTAGAGGTTTTCTTCGTGCAACTCTTCCATGCAGACCATTCTTTCTCAATGTACGACGTACAGTAGAGGGATGGACATCTATCTTAGACAGTCTTTATGTTTGGCAAATATCACCTACAGTCACTCGTGGATTCGCAGCAGCCATTCTTTCAATCCGCCTAGCTGTACGTTCTGAAATCTTGCAAGGTCGTCCACACCTTGGTAGAGGTTTGATTGTTCCAAAGACTTTCCATTTCTTTATAACTACGAGCAACCGTCGTAAATGGAATTTGAAGTTCTTTTCCTATTTTCCTATAACTCTTTCCAGACTCGTGTACAGCAAAAACAGATCCCTTAAGATCTGTAGACAGCACTTTACACTTATTAATGACTCGTACAGTCATCCGTCTTCCATGAAGATTCGAAGAGAAAATTCTAGAATTCAGAATTACAAGCAGTCTCTAATCAATAAATAGCCAATTACTGATAAAAATTTTAAATTCTTCAAGCCTAAGGTGGACACACAAAGTATTAAATAATTTTGCAAATAATTTTGTAAATAAATGTACGAAGACTTTTGCATTTTAACTTTTTTGATTTTCCTTAAGTTATTTGATGTTTTACATTAGATGTTGAAGTTAAACTCATTTTTTTATTTGTGAATTTTTCCCAAACGAACAGTAAACTTCTCACAACTATCGTATGCATGTACAAAAGATAAGGATGAATATCATTGAAATATTTCTCTGTACAAATACTTATGAGCGCCACTGTACATATAAACACAATGAGAAAACCGCAATAAACACGACAGGTAGGAACGCCGTTCGATTGTCCATCGGCCCCGGGATCGAGACCCGGTGACGGCAGGCGGCGCGCAGCAAAACCTAGCTGTTCATCCTTCCATACAAACAAATTGGTTGGTAGATAAATGGGTACCCTGGGTAACCTAGTGGTTAAGACGCTGGGCTGCTGGTGGGGCGTGGTTCGGAGTTCACGTTAAACAGTAGTTCTAAGGTAGAGTGAAAAGCTTCACCTTCGTCAGAATGAACAATTCGGAGGAAAGCAAACCAAAGATACCAAAGGTGTATAATCTGTATATATACATATTTTTTTTCTAATACTTGTGTTTATTCAGCCAAATTACATATCAGTAAATGTTTTCCTATAATACTGTCGGATACGCATCTTAAATATTTTTCAAAATTTTACAAGATAAATTCATGTTCGTCGCGAAGAACAAGCGGAGCCAGATGTAAATTATGTCTTTTGCATCGATGTGCTTCCATGTTTCAGAGCAAATAATCCCGGTTGCATTTCTCCTTTTACAGTTACATTGTAAGCAACATCAGTGTTTACATTTTCTGTATAAATAGTTGTTCCGCTTACGGAATTTTTAAGTATATGAAACATCCAGAATCGGAAAACCTTAAAATCCGTCCGGATATAATTTCTTTTTTCCCCCCGAAAGGATTTCATTGCTGTTCGATGTCATCGGAAATCGAAAATCGATACGAAATGAGCGTCACTGAAAAATATAATAAATGGTTAAGCAATATTTATAAAGCCAAAGTTAGACTGTTCTAAATGTTCGTCCAAGAAGCGGTATTACGAACCATAATTTACAGTCTACAAATTCACGGTTCTTCTAAATGAGAAAAGAAGAAGATAAAGAAAGAGAGAAATTCGAGATTGGTATTTGTATTGCCTATGGAGTAGGCATGGTGCTTATACGATGAAGATATAGCGCCGTAAATTGGGTAAGTCTCTCGTGAATATACCCAAGAAAAACTGTACCTTAGCCATATACAGATAAAGAATAAATTTCTTTCATAGTTGGTGTACTCGTAGGTGGTATAAAAATTTTATTCACTGAGGGGCACTTTCCATTTATGCGTATAATACATATATAGTATCTTAACTACATCAAAAGAGATACATGCGTGTTATTAACTACCTACGTACGGCTCTTTCTCTCTGAAAAATGTTTAAATAAATGTTGGAAGTGAAAAACAATGTAGCTTCACTCCGTATTAATTGTAAATTTATGGGATACCTTAACTCATTTTATTACTCTCTCTCTCTCTCTCTCTCTCCTCTCTCTCTCTCTCTCTCTCTCTCTCTCTCTCGTATAGATTTGTACTTGCCTCTCCGTTGCGTTAAATATTGATTAAAATAAGTGAGTTGTTCACTTTAGTAATTAGCGAAGTGCCTCTCCCTGCCTTTAATCTCCTTTAAGATACAAATTCTATTAGGCTTTAATAAGGCATCTGAGAGTCTTTAACGCGAGTTAACTTGGCTTTATATAGAATTTAGAGAAAGAAAGCTAATTTCTGGCTAATATAAATACACTCATATTTAAAACTATTTCTCAGTTACGCGATCATGGCCGGAGATATCAAAGAATCGGAATAATTTTAAAATTTTTGTGGGAAATAAATTTTAGACGAAATTACAATGAAGAAAAGAGCGAGTTTAACTTTAATTTGAAGGGGGGGGGGGGAAGGGTTGTATACGTATTCATATATAGTCTTATTGTTTAGGGAACCCGTCAAATATGTTCTCACGATGAAAACAGTTGTCACCGAAAACAAGCAAAAGAATATTAAATGAATTCTTTCCAAATATATAGGGTCGCTTGGGCTCAATGGTAAAGTATCGAACTAGCAATCAGAGATTCCCGGACTCGAGTCCCGCGGACGTAGTGAATTTCTAAACAAAACTCTTGAACTAAATGTCTCTATTGATTCAGAACACATATGAGTACTTGGTCAAATCGGTGGGTTAAGTATGTACTAGTGAAGCAAAGGGGTGGGGGGAGATGGTAGCTTTTCGTTTAGAAATAAATGATTGACTGAAGAGGCTTGGTTGACGATAATTCAGAAAAGCGAATAGCTCATATAGAAGTTGGCAATCAAGTTAATTCCTTTAACCCTTATCCGTCCTACACTGTCGTTCTCATCAAATAAAGTTTCATTACGTGTCAACGAAAGGAACAAATGTAACGTTACTTTCAGTTCTTTCGATAAAGTAACGTCTCTGCCGATGAAAACAATTAAGCTTTCGTGGCCCCACCTCTAGACTTGGCTTGGTGAAGGAGAGAATTGCTTGTTTGAGCTTTAGTTCACCATTACACATAGCCAGATAAACCTGGTTCATCTGGGAGTGTTCTGAGCTAAGTACCTAAGTCTTCTTAAGTTTTCTTTTGAAGACTTCCACATCGGTATCGGTAGTGTTCCGAATATATATACGAGGGTGGGCTGAAAAGTAATGCCTCCACTCAAATAAATTTTAAACGGGTTGAAGGATTTTATCGAAACAAAAGCAGATATCTACCTTAGAGTTTATTCTTCAAAACGATACATTTACTTTTCTATAAAATCACCCTCTCTCTACCTCGATACATTTACGCAAAGATAAATGAGTTTTTGAAATCCATCCCGGTAAAACTCGGAGCTTTGACTATGAAACCAAAATTTCACAGCGGCCTTAACTTCTTCGTCAGACTCGTAACGATTTCCACGGAGATGTTCTTTAAGTTTAGGAAAGAGGTGAAGGTCGCATGGTGCTAAATTGGGGCTATATGGTGGATGCGGCAAGACGGTGAATTGCGGGTCCTCAATTGCTTCTCGCGTTTGAACACTGGTGTGAGGCCGTGCGTTGTCATGACTACGTTTTTGTGGATGCGAACCCTCTTGGTCCGTTTTTTCAACTTCTTTAGAATTTTAATATAACGTAAGGAGTTGATTGCTGTCCCTCTTTCCGTAAAGTCTTCCAGAACAACACCATCACAGTCATCATCACATCATTATAGTCATCATCACTCTTCCAACCGATTTTTGAACTTTTAATTTTTTTGTTTGCGGTGAATTTTTGTGCCGATATTCCATGGATTGCCGTTTATTTTCAGGGTCATAATGGTGGACCCACGTCTCGTCTCCTGTCACAATGCTGTGCAGAAATTCACCTTCATTTTCGAAGCGCTGCAGATTTTCTTGGCAAATGCGTAGTGTCTCAGTTTTCATCTCTGCAGTGAGCATGCGAGGCACCCATCTGGTGCAGACCTTTCTGTAACCGAGAATACTGATAATGTGTCCCACTCGCTCTTTGGAGATATCGAGCATTGCGGCAATTTCATTTTGTTTAATGCGACGATTTCCACGAATCAGTTCGTCAACGTAGTTCCGATGAGACTCGTCGGTTGCCGTTACAGGCCTTTCGCGGTTTGTCTCGCAAATCTTCTTGCCCTGCTTCTCCTTCTTTGCACTGCCTCGCCCAACGTCGAACGGTACTCACATCAACACACTGTTTGACGTACACAGCTTGCATTCGCCGATGAATGTCTATGGGAACAACACTTTCCGCGGTCAAAAATTCAATTACGGCACGTTGCTTGAAGCGAACGTCTTTATTCCTTTCCATTGTAATCGATACTGAACCAACGTGTGGAATGAGTGTAGACATATAAAACCGGTTTTATTTGGTTACCTCTACACAATCTGGAATGGGGTGGGGATATCAAGTTAGAACACAAAACCGGTTTTATTTAGCTACCTCTACACAATCCAGAATTATTCAAGTGGAAGCATTATTTTTCATCCTACCCTCGTGTATATGGAGAGAGAGAGAGAGAGAGAGAGAGAGAGAGAGAGAGAGAGAGAGAGAGTTGCAAAAACGGGGTTTTTGTCCAATGCTTTTAAAGAAGGTTTTGAATGTGCATAGTTTTAAATGCGTAAAATAGATTTCGTTTTAATTAAATGT
This sequence comes from Bathynomus jamesi, assembly GCA_023014485.1. Classification (NCBI taxonomy): domain Eukaryota; kingdom Metazoa; phylum Arthropoda; class Malacostraca; order Isopoda; family Cirolanidae; genus Bathynomus; species Bathynomus jamesi. The sequence continues at coordinate 951,744 of JAJOZX010000040.1, forward strand.
ATGCCCACAGGCGAGACAGCATATGGTGAATATTCATTTTCGGCTTCTTTTATATTTAAAATCAAAGTATGAATAAGTAATAAAATACTTGCTGAATGTTATAAAGGCAAAAAAAATAAAAAATAGGCACCATACATTCTAAAAGATTTCATATTAATTAATGTTAGGCCGAGACCCAACAACACAAGTCACTAATTAATTTTCTCGGTGGTCTTCGTAGGTGTTTCTGTCAGGGTATAGCATTTGCGCAAAAATTTAACTTACCCATGATCGTTTAATATCGTTTTGTTTGGATCAAATAAAGAAAAAATCCTTTTACTCCTATTTTAGGTTAAGGTAGGTTAGGTTAATTGAACCGTGAGGTAGATTTATACAGCCTAAAAGTTAATATAATCGAAAGATACGGTTTTGGCCCAAACAAAACGATAGAAAACAGATGCGTTTTGGAGCACGAGTTAAATCGTGATGAAAACGCCATAACACTACAATATTTATGTATCACCCATCCACTCGGGCTAACCTTAGAGTGGATCTTAGGGTCTTTGTTAGCCTTAGCTTCTGTAGATCTGTAGATCACTACTAAAGTCCACTACCCTCACTTTCTTTACATTTTTAGTGTTTTCGTAATGTGACCAACATTATTTTATCGAAATCAACTTAAAATCACTAATTTTAATCTCTCGAATGAAAACTAAATTTAAATTTTACAAAAAGGACGGACAAAATTTGATTCTTACTCTTCAAAATATGAAAGTTTGCCTATATTTTAAATTAAATCCTATAATCAGAGTATGGGTTTATTTCCCGTAGTCGGCATAAACCCACCGACGATCCGCCTATTGACGAATCCTGGCCCTGTCCACAGAGGGTAGCTAATATTTTTAAATCTCTTCTACATTTTTAATAGTTAAGAGCAATTAAGGAGAAGAAAATATACCATATTCAAAATCCCAACCATACCACGATAGGACATATAAAATACTTATTCATATGTACAGTAATTATTGCTATAAATTAAATAATAAATCACTCTCAATCATCATCATTAACTCGAGTGAATATGGTCGGAGGATAAGACTAAACAAGACTCGCTGCATTATTTAATCAATTTGAGGCTTGTATGACACCTGTAATTTAATTAAATTTAAAGGTAATATAATGGTACACAATTTGTATATACGTACAGAAACGTTTAAATAGTATATACAGTATATATATATATATATATATATATATATGATGCAAACCCACAAGTAAAAAGAAAAATGGTTCCAAGTACTTCTGAATACACGAAAGGCCTTGGAATCATTTTTTATTTTTCCTTGTGGTTTGCATCATTCATTCATTTCACGTGTTTAATTGTGAAATTCATCCCACATATGTATATATATATACACTGGTACTGAGGAAATGCTAACAACCTTGGAAGAAATATGCTCCGAATGCACTGCCAAAAGGAAAGAAGAACTGGCGAGAGAGGCAAAAGAGAAGAATATTCCGCAAAAGAAAGAGAGTAGTGACGAAGTTAGCTAATTGCGGAGAAACAATGCCAAGAAAGTAATACAAGAAAAACTGGAGAGAATCGATTGGGAAATACAAACTCTGATAAAGGGCCATACAGGGAGGGAAGAGGAAAAGGCGGTAGAAGTAATAAAGGAAAATCCAAAATACTTCTACCGCTATGCGAAAAGGAAAACAAAAACGCGCGCTACTATCGGGCCCTTAAGGAAAGGAAATAATGAACTAACAGACGATCTAAAAGAAATATCTGAAACATTGAGAGCCCAGTATGAATCAATCCTCAGTACCCCAAAAAGTGACAAAGCGATACCTGACATAGATGCATTCTTCAAAGAGAAATTACAAGGAGAATGTATAACAGACTTTGATTTTACCCCAGAAGATGTAGCGAGAGTTATAGGACAAATGAAATCACATTCAGCTGCAGGTTCGGACAAATGGAACGCAATATTAATTAAAAACTGTAAAAATGAAATAGCTACACCCATATACTGGATATGGAGAAGATCCCTAGACACTGGGGAAATACCGAGCATCTTGAAAAGAGCAAACATTGTCCCTCTATATAAAGGCGCGGATAGATCTCAAGCAAAGAAATATAGACAAGTGTCCTTGACGTCCCACCTCACCAAAATATTTGAAAGAATAGTCAAACACTGGAATAGTCAGACACTGGAAAGATTCAACGAAAATCAGCACGGATTCCGATCAGGAAGATCATGCCTATCACAACTTATAGAACATTATAACAATATCCTAGATGCACTTGAAGGCAATGAAAACTATGATGTCTTATACACGGATTTCACTAAAGCTTTCGACAAATGCAATCATGGTATAACAGCACATAAAATGAAACATATGCGAATAACAGGCAAAGTGGGAAAATGGATCTACAACTTCCTCAGAAAACGACTACAGGTGGTCAAAATTTAAGGTGTATCATCATCAGAATCAGAAGTACGCAGCTCAGTACCACAAGGTACAGTGCTGGTCCCACTCCTGTTCATTATCATGCTAACAGACATAGACAGTGGAGTAAACAGCAACAGTATAGTAACATCCTTTGCGGACGATACAAAGATCAGCAGAAAAATCAGCGATGCAAATGATGCGGAGGCCTTGCAGAGGGACACGAACAAAATATACACATGGTCAGAAGACAACAATATGACATTTAACACCGAGAAATTTCAGCTCTTGAGATATGGTAGAAATGAGGAACTTAAACAGAGTGCATATTATACTCCAGATAGACAAGAAATTCAGAGAAGCACGAAAGCAGTCGATTTGGGGATAATAATGACTGATGATGGCAAATTCGAAATACAAAATCAGATAGCAATAAACAAAGCAAAAAGAGTCGCGGGACAGGTACTAAGAACGTTTAAAAGGAGGGACAAGACAGTAATGATTCCCCTGCTGAGAACACTGATTATACCAAAACTTGAATACTGCTCAGTTTTGACGCCCCCATATAAAAAGGAAGAAATTAATAAACTAGAAGAAACGCAGAGACATTTCACATCCAAGATTGATCGCTGCAAAGAACTCACCTACTGGGAAAGACTACGTAAACTAAATCTGTACTCCCTGGAAAGAAGAAAAGAGAGGTATACCATAATCTACATATGGAAAATGATCGAAAAACTGGTACCAAACCTCAAACTAAACCCAATTACCATCCAAACAACGCTGGAAAATAGGAAAGGCAGAATGTGTAGTGTTCCCAAATTAAAGGCCCGACAAGGGACCTCCTCAACTCTGAAGGAAAATAGCTTGGTTGTCAGGGGGCCAAGAATTTTCAACCAGCTTCCAAAGAACCTCAGAAACGGTGCAGGGGTCAAAGTTGAAGTCTTCAAGAGAAGACTAGATGCCTGGCTGAGGACGGTACCAGATGAGCCGGGTGTACCTGGCTATGTACGGTGGAGAGCGCAAGAGAACAACTCGCTCCTCCACCAAGTCAAGCCTAGAGGGGGGGCCACCAGCTTGACCTTCGTGTGAAGAAAGATCGACGTACGGAACCCTAACGAGGTTAAAGAGGTATATATATATATATATATATATAGTCAAGTGACTTATGAGGTGGAAACCTTAGTCGAATAAGGAACAACAAGACTAGTCCATATACAAACAAGCCATAGACTTACGAATCCCTCCCAATCACATATACGTTCCTACTTCCTTCAGTTAGACCACCCAATTAAATCTACTAACTTCTCAATAATTGCTAAAGCCAATAAACACGACCTTCCACTCTTAGAAACCATACTCATTTTTAAGCATAAACCGGATATAAATCATTATACCCCATTCAACAACCTCAATATCCTTCAATAAAATTTCCTTTACCCGCTTACCAACCAACCAACCAAGTTAGTGCCCGTTAACAAAAAAAATTTTCATTCCTTCTCATTCTTTGCTCTCTCTTTGAGTGAATAAATTGTAGCTGATTTGTTCCTGATTCGTACCTGATTTGTTCCTTTTAAGATTTTATAGATTTTAATGTTTTATATTTTAAACTTTTCCGTGATGTTCCCTTAAATTATTTATAATGGTTTTACTTACATTTATTCTCTTCTTATCTTAAAGGTAAGCCCCCTTTTTATAGTTCCTTTTACAATATTTTATATTTTAATTGTATTAACTGTATAATTTCATAGGTTTTAAGTTTTCGCTGTGATATTCGCCAATATTTAAATTGTTTTAAGTTTAGAGTTGGTTTTAATTGTGCATATATATATATATATACACACTCGTATATACACCTTTGGTTAACCTTTGGTTAGCTTCCGCCAGAATTGTTCATTCTGACGAAGGTCAAGCTTTTCACTCCACCTTAGACCTACAGTTTAACGTGGAATCCGAACCACGCCCCATCAGCAGCCCAGCGTCTTAACCACTAGGCCACCTAGGGTACCCATTTATCTACCAACCACTTTCTTTTATTATGCGGAAGGATGAACAGCTGGGTTTTGCTGCGCGCCGGCTGCCGTCGGGTCTCGAACCCGGGGCCGATGGATTCGTAGCCAGCGACACCAACCACTACACCACCGAGGCGCATTATATATATATAAATATATATACACACACACACACACCTCATTTTTAGCACTGAAGATGACAGAAATGGCGAAAAATCTGCACATTAAATGTTTGTATACGGACTAGTCCTGTTGTTCTTTATATATATATATATATATATATATATATATATATATATATATATATTATCGTAATAAATTACTGTTAAAACTCATTTCAAACTTAATATTATCTTAAGATATTAAAAGAGATTTTTTTTTCATTTTTCTGTCACCTTTTAGTCTAATATTTTAAATAAATTAATTTTTAGCAACATTAAAAAAAACAAAAACAAATCCGTGTTGTTATGGGTCCATGTCAAAAAAGAACCCCACAAAAACTTGTCGCAACCCTATATATATGCAATATATGTTACGGCCTTTTTGCGAAATCGGCGAAATCACGCAGAAATCACGCGAAATCACGCCTTAACCTAACCACTCGTCAAGGGCGGACAGTTGACCTAACCGGGCATTCAATTAACCTAACCGGGCATTCAATAATTTAAATTTCAATAATTTCAATAATTTCAATCGAACTGGATTGAATCTCTTAACTGAAGTTCTGCTTTTTCGCAAAATGGCTAATATGCCGGCCTGTTTGTAAAGTGGTCGGCATTGTAATGCCCATTTGCAAAAAGGCCGTAACATATACTGTATACGAGTACATTACTTTTTTCTGGAAAGAAAGGTTCCGGAACTCTGCTATGAACTTCTTACAACATTTGTCATTTGTTACCCCCCATCCCACCCCGTGACCATCCCAGTCCCCCCCAAAAAACGTCCTTCCTTTTCCTAGAATTTTGTCACGTACCCCTCTCCCCCCCCCCCCCCAAAAACCCAAATCGTAATGAAAATAAAAACTGCAGTCGAAAATAAAAAGTGGGTTTTTATTCTCATATCTTTTTCCGTAAGTTGAGTGTAAAATAGAGTCTAAAACGTAGTTGTGTTTTACAAAAATTACTCGGTTTATTAAATGAATTTTAATGTTTGTTGTGGTGATACGGAATCGTGGAATCACTAATTCACTTTCGACGATAACTGTGACGTTTATGGATTAATGTTTATCATTGTACGAATTATTTCAATTATTCATAAAACGTTTTGCGCAAATACCTAAATTTAATTGTATAATTCAAATATGAAAGAATTAATAATTTTTATATCTGTAAAATGAAAATTGGATAAAGAAATTACGATACAGTTTTAGTGTATAAAAGTGCTAGCGCAACATCAATTTCTGATCGTAAAATAAAAAATAGGAAATTGAACATCGCATAAGAATAAAACGTTTTATTTCATACGCTTATTTTAGCCCATACATACTCACTGTGTTGTGTGTGTGTCTGTGTGTGTGTTTGTTTGTGGGGGGGGGGGGAGGCTGTTTAATCTCCATACCATCAAAATCATGTGACGGAGGGGACATACAGCTTTAGCAAGATCCGAAATGCGGGTTGTTACATCAACTAGCCAGTGTCGCTTGAGTTCGCTCATCGACGGTGTCGCGACATGACTACATTGTATCCCATACATACTCACTGTGTGTGTGTGTGTGTGTGTGTGTGTGTGTGTGTGTGTATGTTTGGGGGGCCTGTTTAATCTCCATACCATCAAAATCATGTGACGGAGGGGACATACAGCTTTAGCAAGATCCGAAATGCGGGTTGTTACATCAACTAGCCAGTGTCGCTTGAGTTCGCTCATCGACGGTGTCGCGACATGACTACATTGTATCCCATACATACTCACTGTGTGTGTGTGTGTGTGTGTGTGTTTGGGGGGCCTGTTTAATCTCCATACCATCAAAATCATGTGACGGAGGGGACATACAGCTTTAGCAGGATCCGAAATGCGGGTTGTTACATCAACTAGCCTCAAAGGACGATTCCCCATCGAATTAATATTACCCAGACACAGTGTCGCTTGAGTTCGCTCATCGATGGTGTCGCGACATGGCTACATTGTATCCCATACATACTCATTGTGTTTGTGTGTGTGTGTGTGTGTGTGTGTTTTTTTTTTTGGGGGGGGGGGGTTTAATCTCCATACCATCAAAATCATGTGACGGAGGGGACATACAGCTTTAGCAGGATCCGAAATGCGGGTTGTTACATCAACTAGCCTCAAAGGACGATTCCCCATCGAATTATTATTACCCAGACCCAGTGTCGCTTGAGTTCGCTCATCGACGGTGTCGCGACATGGCTACATTGTATCCCATTGAAGCAGAGTAGGTGCGATTTCATCTACAGTATATTCCCTCTCATAGAATTCTGTAGAACCGACTATCTCACGATCGAATGTCGCTGCAACTAAAACGCGTTGTTAGGTTAGGTTAGGTTAGGTTAGATCAGTTATGATAAGTGGGCATACGTTATATTATGATATATTGGAGCGTTATTCACATAAAAAGAGGAAACCCAAAATAATTCGTATACGGGTTCGAAGCGTAAATTTTGAATGCGGTGAAGGTATTTGCTCTTTATTCCATCACTCGCTCCTCCAAACAGTTAACAGTAAAATTTAATCGGTATCTCAGACTCATTTACAGTAAACATTTAGATAAACACGCAATGAGCAAACCATGAATGAATAACGTCCATCAAAAGATAAGAAAGATAAGGAATTATTCAAATAAATTTAAAGCAAAGAAACGTGAAATTACAATAGAAAATTAAATGTAAACACGAGTTGGCAACGAAGGTATCATGATTCAATCAATGGTCGTTCCGTTTTTATACTCCTATTTTTACAGTTCGAACGGAACAAAGAACGCTCTTAATTGAATTTCATCGCGTTACACTCCTACTGAGTTTAAACCTTCTCTTTGCTACACTGTAACAATAACGGCTCTAAATTTAACAAAAATATTTAATTAATCCTAAAGCGAACGACGATGTCGTTACAGTAAGCGAACTAAATGAAGGACGGACCCGTGACCCTGTAAGGCCATGTTCAACAACATCTATATAAACCTCACACAATAATCGCAAAATGCATCTAACTTGGGATTCCTTAACATACAGTGTATATATATATATATATATATATAGAGAGAGAGAGAGAGAGATAGAGAGAGAGAGAGAGAGAGAGAGAGATATGAAGGGTGTATGCATATTTATACAAACATTTATTAGACAGATTTTCAAATCATATATGAAAATTCTGATAGAAAAATCTAAAGGTAATATAATGGTACACAATTTGCATATATGTAAAAAAAAACATATATATATATATATATATATAATATATATATATAATAAATTTTGAACTAATGAAGTGTGAGCACATACCCCCAAACGTGACCTTTCGAACTTCATATCTTTAGTTGGTGTTTTTCATGAGAGGAGGCATTTTGTCCATTTCTGGGAGAGGTTTTTTTTTTGTCTTTGTTATTTGATCCGTTCTTTGTAATGGTCTTGTTTTTATCAATAAAGAACTTTGGCTTTTTTACACTTGAAATTGGACTTCCGTAAAGTAACATAATAACTTCTTCTGAAGTGGATATTACTGTAAATGGGACTGTGGAGCAAAACTATATATATATATCGCAACCTCATAGTAGTTCCGTGCGTCGGTCTTTTTTCATACGAAGGTCAAGCTGGTGGCCCTAGACTAGAGAGAGAGAGAGAGAGAGAGAGAGAGAGAGAGAGAGAGGTTGGACAAAATAATGGAAACACTCGCATTTTCTGCGCTGTATTTTCTACTATTATTAATGGCGTTATATATTTTACTAAGTTGATGTGTGAATGCGTATAATATTGAGAATATTTTCTATTTTAATATGGTGATGTTGGTATTTCCACTTCTCGCATAATAAATAAAATATGGCGGTTGGAAAAGATGTCGCTGACTGGGAAAGGATCGCGATAGGAGGAGCCCCGTTTGGTTGTTGTCGCAGATATTAAAAGTCGCGCGATTCTCCCTGCATCTCGAGGAACAGTCGTTGAGGTTATGAATACATGTAAAAAACTGTTAAAAACACTATACCACATAAGCGCAATAGTATTCCCATTATTCTCCACAACTCCAACTTCATTCGAGTTTTTGCGCTGGCTGGTGTTATGAGGGGCTTTACTACAGTTCCCATAACATCATTTTGACTGAAATTGGTCTTTGCAGACTATTGTTAAGTTGTGAACAAAGTTTTGATGCAGCAATCTTTGATTCATGCTTCGCAGATTGTAATGACGTTCTTCTGTCACATTCCATAAATGTTGCTTTACGCCCACCATACTGCTTATTTGATTTTTTTTAATTCCTTTCCATGTATTCATAACCTCGGGGACTGTTCCTCGAGATGCAAGGGCAATCATGCGACTTTTAATACTGAGGCACCAACCAAACGGGGCTCCTGCTATCCTATTGTGCCCCTTCCACAGTTAGTAACATATTTCGAAGCGCCATATTTTTATTTATTCTACAAGAACAGGAAAAACCAGTTACAGCTATTAAAATATATGTTCTCAATGTTATGTGCATTCATATATCAACTTAATAAATTATATAACGTCATTAATGATATAAGAAATACAGCATCGAAAATGCGAGTGTTTCCATTATATATAAGCAAACAACCACATGGAAAAAGGAAAGAGAAACACGAAATCCGAGCGCTTTCGTGATATATTCATATCTTCAGGGAAAAGAAAGAAATAGGCAGAATTTACCCAATAAATGAGTTAAATACACAAGCGAAAAATTCTCAATGGGCAACTCAATTTAAAAACAATAAAACATTCTAAAGATTTTTTCCAATAGGTAACTTAATCTAAAGGCTATTCAATTATTGAATATATAAGACCTATATAAATGAAATTAGACAATTAACATGTACAGAAAACAAAAATTATTATAACAGTTATTAGAAATAGTATTTAATTAGAACAGGCAGTTAAGTGGCAAGAATTTAAGGAAACAAAAGACTTGGTGCCATCGTCGTACGGAATATTCCAAATATCTACAAGCAATCTGAAATTTTTTTTTGCAATAGATAACCTGTTCAAAAGTCTAATAAACTATCAAGTACATAAAGATTATCTAAAAGAAATAATACAATTAAAATGTACATATAAAAATGTCAACAATTATTAAAATAATATTTATTTAATTAAAGCAAACAATTAAGTGGCAAGAATGCGGTAAAAATAATACACCACTTTTTTAACAATGTACGAATCTAATTTATAAAGCCCAGGGCTAATATTAAGAACCAAATCCGCATTATTCTTGATTACACTCGATTCAAGTATATTTCTACTAACAGTAGACTTACTAAAACTTAATTTGGAGGCATTTTTCCAGTCAATAGGATGATTAGTATCTCTTACATGAATGAAAATGGCGTTACATTCCTGGCCTATTCTTATACTGTATTTATGCTGCTTAATACGTAATTCAAGCGTCTTATCAGTTTGACCAATGTAAAATTTATTACATATTGTGCGTGGAATTTTATATACACAACCCTGTTCACTTAAAGGGGAGTTTTTAATCAATGAATTCTTAATTACATCTAAATTTCTGAACGCCATATTTACGTTAAAGATCCTCAGCAGTTTCGGCAGATCAAGGAAATTTTCTCTGAATGGTAAAGCTAAAACATTTTTTGTGTTATAAGGAATCTTGTCCTTTACCTCGTAGAAGGTTTTCTTTGCCATTTTTAAGGATTTATCTATGCAGTTCTATGGATATTTTAAATCAAACGCAATTTTATATATTTTACTAATTTCATCATCAATGAACTCTGGGCTACAAATTCGTAAGCATCTTAGGAGCAGAGTAGAAAGAATGGTTCGTTTTACGTTAATGTGGTGAGCCGAATAATAATGTATATAGGAACAATTATTAGTGGGTTTTCTGTAAATATTGTACTTAAACTTTTTTCCAGACCTATATATTAAAACATCTAAAAAAGGGATCGATGAGTCTTTTTCTATTTCAACTGTAAAATTGATAGAGGGAGTTAAATTATTAAGCTTGGGTAAGAATTCATTGAGATTTAAAGTTTCTGGCCAAAGACACAGAATATCATCTACATATCTAAACCAAGGAACGTAATTTGGCAGAATCTTCCTTAATAATTTACTTTCAAAAAACTCCATATATAAGTTGCTTAAAATGGGGGAGAGGGGATTTCCCATAGCCATACCAAATTTCTGCCTAAAATATTCATTATTAAACACAAATTTCGAGTCTCCTATGCACAGCTTAATTAATTCTATAATTGTAGCCACAGGTAATGGCAAATTATGCAAAACCAATTCTTCCGAAAGAAAAACTAATAGATCCTCCACCGGGACTCTCGTAAATAAAGCGGTAACATCAAAGCTTACCAATCTAAAATTGTAATTGACACTGATACTATTTAATTTTTCCACAAGGTCTACATTATTATTTATGTGTGATTGTGAAATTGTGCCTAGGAAAGGATTAAGGATGGAAACAAGCCATTTGGATAGCTTATATGAGATAGATCCTATAGAACTAACAATAGGCCTTACAGGATTATTTGGCTTATGAGTTTTAATCAGGCCATACATATAGGGTAATGACGGTGAAGTACTCAAAAATTGTTTAAGTAATATTTCTTTACCCTTCAAAAGCTGCTTAATTTTCTTGTTAAATGCACTGTTCACAGATTCAAGGGGAAAATTGGATATTAAATTACAAATTCTAATTGAAAGAAGTGATTGGACTAAGGATGCTAACCCCGAATTTGTAATAAATCTATCAGATAAAGTGTTAAATAAAAATACGGTTACGGCCCTTGGATACGGAATAAATTTTTCAGCAGCTAAAAAGGATGTGGACTATGTAGAAATAGCTAAGGCTTTTTGCAACTTAGAAAAATAATGATTTACCTATAGAGGATGTGAATATTTGTAAAGGTCTAGTATATGGTGCCATGTGTAAACCCTCTATTCCAAATTGTCCACAGAGGTTTTTCGATTCTTATGAGTCTTTAAGAAATGATCAGAATCTACATATAACCAAAGCCGATAAATCAAATGCCTTAGTGATTCTCAATAAAGAAGTTTACCTTGAAAAAATGTATGATCTTTTGAATGACTCGGACACTTACGTGAAATTAAGGAACAATCCCCTTGAATCTGTGAACAGTGCATTTAACAAGAAAATTAAGCAGCTTTTGAAGGGTAAAGAAATATTACTTAAACAGTTTTTTAGTACTTCACCGTCATTACCCTATATGTATGGCCTGATTAAAACTCACAAGCCAAATAATCCTGCAAGGCCTATTCTTAGTTCTATAGGATCTATCTCATATAAGTTATCCAAATGGCTTGTTTCCATCCTTAATCCTTTCCTAGGCACAATTTCACAATCACACATAAATAATAATGTAGACCTTGTGGAAAAATTAAGTAGTATCAGTGTCAATTATAATTTTAGATTGGTAAGCTTTGATGTTACCGCTTTATTTACGAGAGTCCCGGTGGAGGATCTATTAGTTTTTCTTTCGGAAGAATTGGTTAAGCATAATTTGCCATTACCTGTGGCTACAATTATAGAATTAATTAAGCTGTGCATAGTAGACTCGAAATTTGTGTTTAATAATGAATATTTTAGGCAGAAATTTTGTATGGCTATGGGAAATCCCCTCTCCCCCATTTTAAGCAACTTATATATGGAGTTTTTTGAAAGTAAATTATTAAGGAAGATTCTGCCAAATTACGTTCCTTGGTTTAGATATGTAGATGATATTCTGTGTCTTTGGCCAGAAACTTTAAATCTCAATGAATTCTTATCCAAGCTTAATAATTTAACTCCCTCTATCAATTTTACAGTTGAAATAGAAAAAGACTCATCAATCCCTTTTTTAGATGTTTTAATATATAGGTCTGGAAAAAAGTTTAGGTACAATATGAGAATAAAAACCCACTCTAATAGACAGAGTTTATTTCCACGACAGTTTCGACGCTCACTGGCATCCTCCTCGGGTGGATACAGAAACACAAATGAAACAAAACAAGAGGGAAAAACAGTTCAGGGATCGATCCCTGAACTGTTTTTCCCTCTTGTTTTGTTTCATTTGTGTTTCTGTATCCACCGAGGAGGATGCCAGTGGGCGTCGAAACTGTCGTGGAAATAAACTCTGTCTATTAGAGTGGGTTTTTATTCTCATATTTTGACCTTCACGTAAAAAAGTGAAGTTTTTTGCATTTATTTAGGTACAATATTTACAGAAAACCCACTATTAATTGTTCCTATATACATTATTATTCGGCTCACCACATTAACGTAAAACGAACTGTTCTTTCTACTTTGTTCCTAAGATGCTTACGAATTTGTAGCCCAGAGTTCATTGATGATGAAATTAGTAAAATATATAAAATTGCGTTTGATTTAAAATATCTAAAGAACTGAATAGATAAATCCTTAAAAATGGCAAAGAAAGCCTTCTACGAGGTAAAGGACAAGATTCCTTATAACACAAAAAATGTTTTAGCTTTACCATTCAGAGAAAATTTCCTTGATCTGCCGAAACTGCTGAGGATCTTTAACGTAAATATTGCGTTCAGAAATTTAGATGTAATTAAGAATTCATTGATTAAAAACTCCCCTTTAAGTGAACAGGGTTGTGTATATAAAATTCCACGCACAATATGTAATAAATTTTACATTGGTCAAACTGGTAAGACGCTTGAATTACGTATTAAGCAGCATAAATACAGTATAAGAATAGGCCAGGAATGTAACGCCATTTTCATTCATGTAAGAGATACTAATCATCCCACTGACTGGAAAAATGCCTCCAAATTAAGTTTTAGTAAATCTATTGTTAGTAGAAATATACTTGAATCGAGTGTGATCAAGAATAATGCGGATTTGGTTCTTAATATTAGCCCTGGGCTTTATAAATTAGACTCGTACATTGTTAGGCAGTTGGTCTAAGGCCCATTATTTTTGACTGCATTCTTGCCCCTTAACTATTTCCCTTAATTAAATAAATAATATTTTAAGAATTGTTAACATTCTTATGTGTACATTTTAATTGTATTTTTCTTTCATCTAATCTTTATGTACTTGATAGTTTATTAGACTTTTGAACAGGTTATCTATTGGGAAATTTTTTTTTCAGATTGCTTATAGATATTTGGAATATTCCGTACGACGATGGCACCAAGTCTTTTGTTTCCTTAAATTCTTGCCACTTAACTGCCTGCTCTAATTAAATACTATTTCTAATAACTGTTATAATAATTTTTGTTTTCTGTACATGTTAATTGTGTAATTTCATTTATATAGGTCTTATATATTCAATAATTGAATAGCCTTTAGATTAAGTTACCTATGGAAAAAATCTTTAGAATGTTTTATTGTTTTTAAATTGAGTTGCCGATTGAGAATTTTTCGCTTGTGTATTTAACTCATTTATTGTGTAAATTCTGTCTATTTCTTTCTTTTCTCTGAAGAAGTGAATATATCACGAAAGCGCTCGGATTTCATGTTTCTTTTTCCTTTTTCCATGTGGTTGTTTGCTTATTAATAAGATCACGTATTATTCTTCGATTTTTCTGCATATACATATATAACGGGTGTGCCATAAAAAGGGTACATTTTAAAAAGGCTATAAAATCAACATTTGTCATTTAATTTTAATAAAACTTCTACACAATAAAACACATGCATTTATCTATATGCAAACAAGTTTTCAGACTAAAATATCAAATGGGTTTTTATTTTCATATTTTGACCTTCACGTAGAAAAAAGTGGTTTTTTGCATTTAATTTAAATTCTATCAACATTTAACGAAAGAGTATGATTTTTCTACTTAAGATGCGAAAATTATTAAACCTTTTTAATATTTTTTTATGAAAATAATTTTTAAAATAAAATTTACCTGAAATTATTAAAAAAATTGTTCGAAATGCTTTCCTTCCATTTCAATAACTTTTTTTTATTCTTGGCCGGAATATGAGAGGACTTAGCAGAGCGAGTCTACAGGACTAGGATAAAAGAAGTCGCTCATTTACGCGAGATCATCATTCAAAAATGGGAAGAGCTTCTACAGGAACAAGTAAAGCGAGTTATAGATGAATTCCGGCAAAGGATAAAAAAAAGTTATTGAAATGGAAGGAAAGCATTTCGAACAATTTTTTTAATAATTTCAGGTAAATTTTACGTTAAAAATTATTTTCATAAAAAAATATTAAAAAGGTTTAATAATTTTTGCATGTTAAGTAGAAAAATCATACTCTTTCGTTAAATGTTGATAGAATTTGAAGTATTTGATATTTTAGTCACGAAACGTGTTTGCATATAGATAGATACATGTGTTTTATTGTGTACAAGTTTTATTAAAATTAAATGACAAATGTTGATTTTATAGCTTTTTTAAAATGTACCCCTTTTTTTATGGCACACCCGTTTTACACACACACACACACACACACATATATATATTATATATATATATTATATATATATATATATATAAGAGGGAGAGCGAGAGCAAACCTGAGGTGATATTAATGGACTGTACTTGTGATTCAAGCGGGTTTACTCGTGTCGCCTTGGGAAAGAAAAAAAAACTTGTGATACATTTTGTTCCAGATGAATCATGCACCTGGAGTGTCTGCAATGCAAACTAACGACACAGACTTAAATGATTATGAACTTTACACATTATATATGATAACAGAGAATTGTTACATTCACTGGTAATTAACTATGTAATGAAATGTTGTCAGTACAATGGCCATCTATATATGTACGTGAACTGAACTTAATCTGTTGATATGTCTTAAACGTTGGTTTTATATATATATATATATATCTATATATATATATATATATATATATATATATATATATCAGGCCCGGATCCAGACCAGTGCTCACCAATGCCAGGGCATCGGTCAGATAAATTTTGGCATCGTTTCGCACTGGTCAGATTTTTTGAAAATAGCGCCCCCTAGCAAGACTGCCTTGAAACGATACTCTCTGCTCGATTTCTGCTGGAAAATGCATAGGAACTTATACTTCGCGCATGCGCCGTACACTTTTTAATTTCTCAAATGTTTTCAAGCGCCATCTTTGTATGTAACAGGTGTTTTGCAGTGCAGCTCTAATTTCACTTTGAATAAGTCTATCTTTTGTATTTTTTGTGTTATAATATTTTATATGCTAAAGTGAATCTGAGTGAACGTCGAGGTCTACAGAAAAATGAAGAAGGTACAAGCAAAGATCGGGACTTTCTTCAACACCAGTCGGTAAGTCGGATCAGACAATGATTTATTTTATGCTTGGAAAATCAGTCAAATTGTAGAATAATGTATTCAACTCTACTCCTCCCTACTGGAGGTCTCACAATGTCACCTTATCATTATTTATATTATTGGTCATTCTTTTCAGGGAAGTACCACCAGTACCTTCTTGCTCAACTGACATCTTAGATGATTTGGGTGACAGACCATCGCAGAAAAGGAAGTTTGATGAAATCAGATATGACGCAGATGATCCAGTGTGCAAAATACAGAACACAGACATGACATGTGGTAAGAATTGATTTCTTATATTGTTGCCGTTAACTAAAAAATTATCCCATTCATTTATTGTCATGAATGTAGTACAAAACAAGTTTGAACAAGATGTTCTCTACAATTTATACTGAAACTAATCATAAATTGATGGTTTTATGACTGGAATTAAAAAGAATATTGTTTTGAATTTTAGGTGAGGACATAATATCATCAAACCTCAGGACATCGGCCCGTATTACCATGTGTGAGCGATTTGAATGATGACAAGAAGTATGAGCTTTTGACTTCCCACTGGCAACCTCCTGCAAGATACAAGTTTCCAGGTACCAACAATTATGGCAGGAAGCGATTCTTCAATGGAGAATGGTTAAAGATGTATCCCTGGCTGGTGTATTCATCATCAGAATGTGGCGCATTTTGTTTAACCTGTGTGCTGTTTGGTATAGCAAGTGGCCACAACAGCAGCAAGTTGGACAAACTGTACAAGTCACCTTTGACCAACTGGATAACAGCTACAAATAAATTGGTCGAACATAATAACAAGTCAGATTTCCACAAACACGCAACACTTTTTGCTGATAATTTTCGCAGAATCATGTCCAGCAAGTCACAACCAGTGAATCGACTTATTTCATCAGCAATCAGCAAACGTGTCGCAACAAACAAACAAAAAGTAGCATCAATGATGAAGACTGTGATCTTGTGTGGTAGGCAGAACTTCGCTCTTCGAGGGAACCATGAAGATGCTGAAGACGACTCGAAGAACAGAGGCAACTGTTGCAGTTCCGCGTGGATGCTGGTGATGTGGTCCTCGAAGAACACTTGAAATCAGCTCCCAAGAATGCAACATATACATCAAAGACAATACAGAATGAACTGATCTCCGTCATCGCTGCCCACATTCAAGACGAAATTGTGAAGGAGATTAACACAAGTCCTCTATTCTCCATTCTTGCAGATGAAGCTACTGATGTCAGCAACAAGGAACAACTTCCACTTGTGTTGCGTTTTGTTGACAACACAGATTCTATTCGTGAAGAGTTTGTTGGTTTCTTTGAATGTGTGAATGGTGTCACTGGCAAAGCCATTGCTGACTTGCTGTTGCAAGTGGTTAGTGATCTCGGCTTAGATATGAAGAAATCCAGAGGCCAGTGCTATGATGGAGCAGGCAATATGGCTGGACAAGTCAAAGGTGCAGCAGCTTTGATAGCACAGCAGTATCCAAAGGCACCTTATATCCACTGCCAGTCTCACAGATTGAACCTGTGTGCTGTAAAAGCCTGTGCTTTACAAGAAGTATGCAACATGATGGGCACGTTGGAGGAAGTGCAGCGTTTCTTCAAGTTCTCACCGAAAAGACAGCTGCTGCTTGAAGAACAGATCAAGGTGTGCTTTTTTCTTGGTATAGTCAGTACATTTTCTATTGTAATGGCTGTGTGTTGTAATAGTGAATTTAATGCTGTGAAATTTATTTTAAATTATTTTATTTTTTCATACATCTAATCTGAAAATTATTGCTTTCTGTTTTTGTCACTCAGGAGGAGTGTTCAGCCTCTAGTCATCATAAGCTGACCGATATTTGCCGAACTAGATGGGTCTAGCGTTTGGATGCCCTAGATGTATTCGAAGAGCTACTGCCCGCCGTGGTTTCAACCTTGACGTGCATCGAGGATAACGTCACTCGTAACTGGGACAGTGAGTCATCAACAAAGGCCAGTGGTATGCTCCACAAATTGGAACATTCCAGTTTATCTTCACTTTTGTTGTGACAAAGAAAGTTTTGGCATACACCCGTGGTATCACAGTCAAGTCGCAGGTGAGGAGTCTCGACACAAAGAAGGCATATGACAGTGTTGGTGAGGTCCTTGGGTTTCTTCAAACACTCAGAGACAGTGTTGACTCAAAACATTCTGAGTGGTTCAAGGCTGCAAAGGAAATAGCTGAAGACCTCGACATAGCAGTGACAAAGCCCAGGACAGTCGGCCGGCAAAAAAACAGAACCAATGTCTCTGCAGAAACTACGGAGGATTATTTCCGTCGCAGTGTGACTGTGCCATTCTTGGATCATCTCCTGGCAGATATTGGATCAAGATTCAAAGATGGCCAACAGAAAACCATTCTGGGATTTTCAGGTTTATGATGGAATTATTTAGCTATAGGGATAATTTGAGAATGATAATTAAATTGATGGACTGATATGTACTCTCTCTTACTGTTACATGAAATTGACATCTGGTTTGTTCATTTTAGGTGTTCCTGCAAAGATGATAGAACAGCCAGACACATGGAACCCAGAGTTCCAGCAGTTCTGTCAGACCTACCAAGATGACCTTCCTAGTCCCAATACTCTGTCTGCAGAGCTGGATGTGTGGCAATACCACTGGGAGCGGCGCCATCAGGCCAACTGCGACATACCAGACTCTGTGCAGTCAACTTTAAACTCCATGGACAAGGTCTTATTCCCAAACATCTGTGCTGCACTCAAGGTATTGGCAGTCATTCCAGTCACCACCTGTGAGTGTGAACGTTCAGTTTCAGCTATGCGTCGACTGAAAACATATCTGAGGAGCACCATGAGAAATGATAGGATGAATGGTTTAGCTCTGATGCATGTCCACTATGGGCGGAAGCTTGATGTGGATGTTTTGGTTGAAAAGTTTGCACGGGATCACCCAAGAAGGATGGAGCTGGTTGATATTATCAGTGACAAACATTAGAAAGGATTTATTTTGTAAAATAAATATTTTGAAGTAAATAACGAATCATGTCTTCTTTTACATTTTGGTATGCATTTAATGAACCGACACTAGTCAGATTATGGGTCTGGATCCGGGCCTGTTATATCCCATATATACTGTATACAGTGTATATACACACACACACACACACACTGTGTATATATATATATATATACACACACACACACACACTGTATACAGTATATATGGGATAAATTTCAGAATTAAACACGTGGAATATGATAAATGAATGATGCAAAACCATAAGGAAAAGGAAAAAAATTATTCCAAGGTCTTTCGTGTATTCAACAGTACACCTCGTCAGGGAATGAAGGAATGTACATAGGCATATATTTTTGTCATCTTGTCTTTTCCCGTCATTCCCTGACGAGGTGTACTGTTGAATACATGAAAGACCTTGGAATCATTTTCCTTTTTCCTTGTGTTTACAATATTATATATATATATATATATATATATATAATGTCGTAAAACATAGTGAAAATATTCTATCTCGTGTCAGTAAAAAAATATACGCGCTTTTTTAAAATACATGTGGCTTGACAAGATGAACTGTTGTGTGTATATATATAAATGGAAAATGCTAAAATAATTCATAACTTGCACGAAGCGAATGTATGCATTATCTTATTATTTGTGAGACATGTTCATGAAAAATAGTATTATATATATATATATATATATATATATATATATATATATATATATATAGGTGTCCCATAAGTCTCTACCCCTGAACCTTATATACATATATACACCATACAGTATATATATGTATACAATGTATGTATTGAGAGAAGCCTTGAATTGGAATGGGGGCATATGGGTACACGTTATTTAAAGAGGATGAAGTCTTACGGAAGGCAGATGAGGACTTTCGATCACCTTCTTTTCCAGAAAACTAAAAGATGCAGCATCCATGTAGCAATTTTGGAATTGGGTCCTTCGCAACCGAAACACCAGATTGCGTTTTGGACAATAAAATAAATTGTTTATATCGTAGAAATGCAGTAATTGAAATTGATTTATTATTTTGATAAAACAATTGAGATATTTTTTGGAAAAAAAAAAAAAAAAAAAGTTCGTTTTCGAGATGAGAAAATGGAACAGAATTAATAATGGGGGAACTTTAGTGTAAAAAACACCAAACAATAAACTAAAAAGTTTTATTCATCAAATAAATTAAAATCAATTAAAATAAATGAAACAGTTCGTTATAGAAAGAAAATACATTCTTTTCTTATAAGCTTTCAGGGGTTAACAAGTATATATATATATATATACAGGGTGTCCCATAAGTCCGGTCTCATAAGACAATTTATTTTAAATTAAATTTACAGAATTAATTCATTAGAACTGAAACAAATGTTCAAATTGATGTCTTGTTTTGGGGCCTTTTTTTTGTTGCAGGTAGAATAACACCCAATGGCTAATATGGGAGTGGGATATACTCCTGAGGAAAAAGCGGAAGCCTTTTCCTCACGAGTGTAACTCACTTCCATGTTAGCCATTGTGTTATTCTACCTTCAACAAAAAGAACGTCACAAAACGAGACATCAATTTGAACATTTGTTTCAGTTCTAATGTATTAATTCTGTAAATTTAATTTAAAATAAATTTTCTTATGAAACTAAACTTACAGGAATCTCTCTCTCTCTCTCTCTCTCTCTCTCTTAATATATATATATTATAATGAATAAATATCTAATTTTTCACGGATTTGGGGCAAGAAATGAGAAAGAACCGTGACGCAAAGTAGAAAGGGCAGTGAAAAGGAGAAAATGCAGAAAGAAAAACGTACACATCCATTCACACAAGCATTCTTGTGGAGCAGCGATCCCGTACAAGGCAAAATTTCACACTTGCGCCGCTTCATACGTCATGTGTGGTAACGCTTCCAGGCCTTGGCAAAATTAAAAGAGACAGAGACCCGAACTTACATATTTCTAACAAACCTCCTCCATTCCATTACTTCCATCATAGAAACCCTTCACCGCATTCACGAGTCTACCGTCAATCCCATATATACTTAAGACCCGCTACAGTGGTTCTCTATTCATTCTATCATACGCGTTCATAAGATCCATAAAAGCCTCGTATACCTCGCAATCCCTTTCGTACGCTTTCTCAGTCACTTGTCTCACTGCAAACGCTTGATCTACGCAGTCTCTTCCACCTTGGAACCATCCTTGCTCATCACTCACCGAGCATTCTGTAAACCACAAACTCTTTCTGTTGATATCCTAATATACACCTTTCCCGCTCCACTCAACAGACTTATTATACCCAGGGGTGCAGTGCTGCCGGAGCTCACCGGAGCGCCGCTCCGGCACCTCTGCAAGAGGAAGTTTGGAGGAATTACCATAACAAGCAACAAAAAAATTGTCTCCATTAATTATTTTATCAACAGTTTCTTACTAGTCTTGTGAACAATTTGCAGCACCGTATGTTCACGACAACATCCATGAAAGGTTCTCAAACTTCTGAACCTCAAAGTATGTATAAATCACTGCTAAATGAAATGTATGTCCTTGAAAAAGACTACTGGCCTGATGAAATACCACCTAATTACGGAGAAGCTGAAATCTCATCTCTCTGTAAGAGGTTTAAGCTTTCTTCTTACTCTGTACTAAATGCCTTTAGAGACTATGTGGAAGATCATGGGCGCCGCATCCCCCAAGATTTACACCCATTACTGAGCTGTTCACAAGTTATTCCTATTAGTGCTGTTAGTACTGCTGAGTGTGAGAGGGGAGCCAGTCACATGAACTTGATAATAACAACAACACGCTCAAGAATTCTCATAAATCATGTATCAGCGCTTATGTTTGTTAAACTACATGGACCTCCTCTAGTTCAGTGGAATCCTGAGCCATATGCCATATCATGGCTGCGGTACCACAGATCGGCAGATGACACCAGGACAAGAGTTGCTTCAGACCCCCGAAAACATATCACGCCTGACCCTTTGTGGAAATTATTGTGAAACTTCCCACTGGTGGTATTTGGTAAGCACTAAGTAGTTTTAACTTCTTAAATTGATAAAATACATGATTGCTCTTTTTTCTTTATTTGCTTGATAATTATATTTATTTTATGATAATTAGTGAGTGCAAACACGAAATACTTAGTCATCGTGTGGCATATATAGAAACAGGATAGGAAATGGCAGGCTTTTGTAAGGCCCACCAGAGCTCCGGCACCTATAAAATTGGCACTGCACCCCTGATTATACCTCTGTAATTCTTACAGTCACTCCTTTCGCCTTTCATATTGTACAATGGAACAGTTAGTGCTTTCTTCCAGTCTTCAGACACATTTCCATTCGTCCATGCACTTTGACATACGCACCACAACAACAACTCTTTCAATTCCTCGTACTCAGTCATTTCCCCATTTATTCCATCCACACACGCCGCTTTCATTTCATGCATAGTTATGCTCTCAGGTATGCTGTCACGTGCTTTCCTCACACCACTAAATCGCAAGATATTTATATTTACACTCCTCTAATCTCTTCCACCTACCAACCTTCGAAATATTCCTTCCATCATTTCCGTAGATCCGCATCCGCTGTGAGCATTTTTCTATTTTCATCCCATACTCGCAAATTTACTTTCTTGGTTTTATTCCTGCACTTCTTCGCTTCCTTCCGGAACAAGCTTCTATTATTTATCTACATAATTTTCATTCATCCTCCTTCCAAACTCATTATTTACGCTGTTTATTTTGCCGCACCAGTCTGTTCACATTTTTGTTGCTCTCTTCATACATTCTCTTTCTTCTTCCACTTTCTTCTCTATCACAATTACCTTGCACACACAATATCAATTTGCTTCTTTTATCTTCAACCGCTGACGCATCATCGGCATCCCTCCACGCTGTTGCCCTCTTCTTCGCACTTGTTTTTTCCAATTCCATACACACACCCTCTTTGTATTCCTAATCAGATATTCCTGGTATACATTCCACATCTCACTTATATCAATTTGTTGCGCAACTTTTACGCTCAACTTATCATTTACTCTCTTACTATACTCATCCGCTACCTCTCTCACCATTAACTTTTCCACTCTAATTCTTTCGTGACCTACCTTTTTTCCAATCACTCTCTTCCATTCTCAACACAACCTCACTTTACATATGGCTATCATCTGGTCAGAGAGATTTCCAATCATACCTCGCACTACACGCGTGTTACATACCTCTTTCAGCATACTTCTTTTCACGAGCACATGATCTATTTTGTTTCGCTCACCATGTATATCATTCATCCCGTACCAGGTATACTTATACGCCTCCTTATGTTCAAAAAAGGAATTTGTTACGCAGCTTTCTCTCATTGCATAACTCTTTCAGTCTACACCCATTATGATTCACTCCTGGTACACCATGCTTCCCAAATACCTTATCCTCCGGACACATCGACTGTCCCATTCATGTCTCTTACATTTTGTAACATTCAGGCGGCTTTCCGATCATATTATCATGCGCTCTCCAGAAACTTTCTCTCCCGTCCTCACACGTATTCAACCACTACTGCCACTTTCATTCTCGCAAACTTAAATTTCACACAGCCAAACACACACACACACACACACACACACACATATATATATATATATATATATATATATATATATATATATATATACACACACACACACACACAGGGTGTCCAATAAGTCCGGCTTCATAGGATAAATTCATATTTTTCTATTTCTACAAACCATAATTCATATTTTTCTCTTTCTACAGGCCATAATGTCTGTGAGCAAGGAAGAACGAATCCAGATAATTCTACTCATAGGAAATTGGAGTCAAAGAGAGGCCGCTGCTGAATTTAACAGACTGCATCCAGACCGCGAGCCAATAACACAGAGTTGTGTTAGCAGACTTGTTGCAAAGTTTAAGGAAACAGGATCCATAGAAGATAAACCACGCAGTGGACCTTCAAGGAGGTCCACTGACGATGATACAGCGACTGCTATCCTGGCTCATTTTAACAGAAGTCCCAATAAGTCTCTTCGGCGATTGTCCGCCGAGACAGGAGTGTCGAAAAGTAGCATCCATCGCATTCTTCAGGCTCACAAATGGCATCCATATAAACTTCAGATCCTACAGAAATTAAGCGAAGATGATGATTCCGACCGGCGGATGGAATTTTGCGAATGGGCTACGGAACAATATGCTCGGGATGCCAATTTCCCGTCCACCATTCTGTTCAGTGACGATGCTGTTTTTTATGGAAATGGTGAGGTAACTCGACAGAACACCCGCTACTGGTCTCAAAACAACCCTCACTGGTATACCTCTTCAAAGGAACGAGGTGCATCTCGGGTGATGGTATGGTGTGGCATTTGGAAGGATCGCATCATAGGCCCCCTCTTTTTCGATGAACATGTCATGGAGGCACCTACCTACGTACGCTCAAGGAAGAAGCATTTCCCAGTGTCTTGAACGAAGAAGGAAATTTCCCAACATGGTTCCAGCAAGACGGCGCTCCCGCACATTACAGCACCCAAGTAAGGGAATACCCGTACCAACAATTCCTTGGTCATTGGATAGGACGTCGAGGTCCTGTGGAATGGCCAGCTAGAAGCCCGGATCTCACGCCACTAGATTTTTATCTCTGGGGTCACTTGAAAGCGCTGGTATACGCAGAGAAAATTTGGAGTGTTGAACATTTGCTGCGACAGCGCATTATTGGGGTATGTAACACCATTACTCCTGACATCACGTCTGAATTTGTGTATTGAAAACAATGGTGGACATATTGAACACGTTCTGTAAATAAAAGCTTTTGTTTTGCCTTTTTTATTATTTTTCCTATGATGCCGGACTTGTTGTACACCCTATATATATATATATATATATATATATATATATATATATATATATATATATATATAGGTAGATAGTTCTAAACTGTGAGTTTATTTTGCGTGCAGGGTGGAGAATGTATATGGAGTTAATAGAATGACTCTTTATGTTAATTTCTTAATCTTTATTCATGCGATATAAATTACTTTCAAGTTTAAAATTAATTTCAAATGATTATCTGGTATAAGAAGTCGCTTTGCCCCAAATGGCACTCGCGTGCCCAAAATTAACTTCCTCCATTTTAATATCTGGCTCCCGTAACACCTTTACAACCCTTGTTCGGGAGCGGCGTAGAAGTGACGAATCTCCTGAGGGCACGAACACGCTGGAAACAGCAACATAATAAATGTAACAATCGTGAATTATAAATAAAAAAGGATAAAAATAAATATAAAGGAAAAATGTTCTTTGCGTAATTCTTTCCAAATTACGTTACGAAAATATATGAATTTTGCAAATGGACTGAAATTGGGCAATAAAAAGTATCTCTCTCTCTCTCTCTCTCTCTCCTCTCTCTCTCTCTCTCTCTCTCTCTTTTCTTTCTTTGTGTATTATAAAATTCTTCTCCATACGGGATTGAAAAATATTCCATTGTACTGTCAAGGGAAATTTTCAAAAGGAACATCGTGTAGGGTGATCCCTAAACAAAAATGCTTATGGATTATTAGTATAGGTAATCCAGTGGATAAAGGATTATGTGATAGAAACGATAAGGGAATAACTTTGGTTAAACTGAACGATGGAGTAAAGATAACTGAGGAAAATAAGTTGATATAAGAACGTCTGAGAAATTATTTTTATATGAAACTGTGTGGCCACAAATTCGCAAATATTATGTGGTAATTTTTTTTTATCATTAACGTTAAAGTTTTTTATTTGAAATATCGCAACCAAGATACTTAATTTTACTTTAGAGACGCCCACTATTAGAATTTTACCGAATGAAATCTCTCTCTTTCTGTGTATATCATAATATATATATATATATATATATATATAGATATATATATATATATATATATATATATATATATATATATATATATATATATATATATATATATATATATATATATATATATATATATATATATATATATATATGGATATATACACACACACACACACGCTAAATATGTTTTTTTATCTACAAATAGTAAACATTGTTTTTATTTTAAGTGGGCAAAATTTTCTACTTGCTTTTTGAAATGAAGTGAAAACGTACTATTTTGATTAAAGAAAGAATTAATGTTTTCATTTATAATGTTAAGTAAGAACGCAATGTTTTCTTTTCATTTATTCGAACGCGAGACATTGAAACAAGAACTACCAATAATAGGAAGAAATGCGCGTCCGATCGACAACTCTGCTCTACCTCAAATCAAAGAAAATCCGCAGTAAGTCGAATACAGCATCGGACGAACGGTCCCGCGCCATTGTTGAGAAATGGCGAAAGGAAAACAATGACAAGCCCGCCGGGTTTTATTTTTCTTGGGGAAGAGTAGAACTTGATCACACTATTTTTCTTGGGTAGTAGCTTACGTTTTCGTCTCATTGATCCTTTCGGGTTATAGGGGGCGTATAAAGGAATAACCAACCAACGAAACGACGGTTGTTTCTCTTTTCAAGAGGTTTGAAACAGCCCTCGACCGTAACATAAACATCCTGAGAGTTACATAAAAGGCATGAAAAGAATATGTACGACAATTTCTTCATTACGACTCAACATAAATAGTAGAAAACATTTATTTCGTTAATCTATTTATTTCAGATTACATTACTCGCTACAAAAGTAAAACATTTACTTTCGAAAAACGCATTTTGCAATTTTTCAACACATTTCCTACAAATTCTAATCTATGTGTGAAATTTAATTTTCTTTATGGTCTCTTGTAACTAATAAAACACACACACACACACCCACACCCACACATACATATATATATATATACAGAGAGAGAGAGAGTGTGTGTGTGTGTGTGTGTAATCAATGTTCACTACACATTTTTTTTAGATATACAGTTTTAGGTAAGAAAAGAAGATTTTATCGTTTTCGAAAGCATTGTTGGTGTCGCCCGAATAATGTCGCAGTCGTCGTTTTGTCAAACAATTTAATAGAGGTTCGTTGTTTGAATATGGTTGCAATTGTGGAGAATAGTTTGCGACGGCCATTTGGTTTAAACAAACCTTTCCGTGAAGGTTAACAAAATATACGACATTTGCAAATGAACTGAAAACAGACCATAGAAATTAATTCTCTCTCTCTCTCTCTCTCTCTCTCTCTCTCTCTCTCTCTCTCTCTCTCTCTCTGGGTCTGTTGTGGTTCTAGAAAGTAAATTTAATTAAACCAAATAGTAAATATTAGTGTGAAAACAATGTCCGGTAACACGTTTGCCTTCCAGTCTTGAACAGTTATTAAAAACTCAACTCGCGAAGGACCTCCCATAACCAAGTTTTGTAACTAAATTACAGTTCCTTTCCAGAACCAGACTTCGAACGTATATATATAATATATATATATTTATATATATATATATATTAATATATATAACGAAAAACAATAAAATTAAACTATTTTTTTTGTTTAAGAAAGGACACAATAATAATAATAAAAATAATAATAATAATAATAATAATAATAATAATAATAATAAATTGTGGTCAAACGAAAATAATTTCCAGGCAACATTTTCATATTTTCCACTTTGGTCGAATTCAGTAATTTATAAAAGTTTTCCTTTGCATAAAAAAAAAAAAATATATATATATATATATATTTTTTTTTTAGTTCAGGAAGAACCGATTCGCCTCTATTTAAAGGGCATATCTCAGCGGAAAAACAAAGAAAAAGTGAGAGGAAGACAGAGGAAAAAGAAAGGGTGGAGGGGACAGTCGAAGTGGAAAAAGACCAAGGATGACAAGGACTGCAGGGTCGAGCCCATCATCCTTGGGTGCTAGGGCCGGGAGGGCGCACGTGATACCTCCAGGAACAAGCACGTACAAACGAGCACAAAGAGCACTCAAGAGCACGAGCTTAGAACCCCTTGCGGGGATATATATATATATATATATATATATATATATATATATATATATATATATATAATGTTATGTTATAATGTTATAATGTTTCAGACCAACAAAGACCCTAGGATCCACTCATGGCTGGTCTACCTAACTGTATGTCCTCCGTGGTGGTGGAGGGGACCTACAATTTTACGTGGGTTCCGAACCACAAGAACATAAGAAACTTATTTAAAAACTGCGGGTAAATTGGCAACGACCAATTTTTACGAAACTAAATAATTATCAATTTAAAAATAATTAATTATCGGTTTAAAACTAAAGATAGAATCTCTCGGTCCAGAGGAGCAAGTCATAATAGACTACTATCCACAAATATGTTACATTCTATATCTATTTATAACGGACATGCAAATATATCAGATCCAAAGAATCCGGTCAATTTCATTACGGTATCCATCAAGTCACGGTCCATATCGATTGCGGACCAAGTCAAAATTTACAACCATGTACATTATCAATTTAAAAATAATTAATTATCGATTTAAAACTAAAGATAGAATCTCTCGATCCAGAGGATCAAGTCATAATAGACTACTATCTAAAATATGTTACACTCTATATCTATTATATAACGGACATGCAAATATATCAGATCCAAAGAATCCAGTCAATTTCATTATGGTATACATTAAGTCACGGTTCATATCGATTGCGGACCAAGTCAAATTTACAACCATATACATTACAATATATACACTTACGATGAAAAGTGTAGGTGTGGCTGTAAAGACTGTACAGTAATATAGAAATGTGTGTGCACCCATTATGGGTCTCCCATTTAAAGGTGTTTGTGGGGCAAGTGAAGATCATGAGTTTTTCAATACCTCACAGTACTATGGGGGGCACCGCTCGGCAGAGGAATCTCTTTAAATGGGGTGTGTAAGGACAGAGAGTATCCCCTAACCCAAGACGCTGCCTCCCTATATCCCACAACACTTGTGTTGAGCTGTGGGATCTATCCCCACAAAGCCTTAATTTTACTACTTTAAACTATACCCTTTCTATCAACATGCGCGTCCAATCGATTCTTAAACATGTTTATAGACGTGCTAATATTTATAGACGTGCTATATATATATATATATATTATCGTAAAGAACGACGCTTGTATAGGAGATATTCCGCGCAAGACGAGAGAGAGAAAACGGAACAAATGAAAAAATGAAGTAACCACCTGGGAATCGAACCCGGGATCTTCCGATTGCCGGTCAGACGCGATACCATTACACCATGGACTTCACTCTTCCAAATGCCGTAATTCTTCTACATACTCGCAGAAACCAATGCCCCAAGGGGGCACCTCCCGCATGCCGTAACATTATATACATTCAACTGCAAAGAACACGCAGTATAAATAACGTAAAGAACGACGCTTGTATAGGAGATATTCCGCGCAAGACGAGAGAGAGAAAACGGAACAAATGAAAAAATGAAGTAACCACCTGGGAATCGAACCCGGGATCTTCCGATTGCCGGTCAGACGCGATACCATTACACCATGGACTTCACTCTTCCAAATGCCGTAATTCTTCTACATACTCGCAGAAACCAATGCCCCAAGGGGGCACCTCCCGCATGCCGTAACATTATATACATTCAACTGCAAAGAACACGCAGTATAAATAACGTAAAGAACGACGCTTGTATAGGAGATATTCCGCGCAAGACGAGAGAGAGAAAACGGAACAAATGAAAAAATGAAGTAACCACCTGGGAATCGAACCCGGGATCTTCCGATTGCCGATTCCGTTTTCTCTCTCTCGTCTTGCGCGGAATATCTCCTATACAAGCGTCGTTCTTTACGTTATTTATACTGCGTGTTCTTTGCAGTTGAATGTATATAATGTTACGGCATGCGGGAGGTGCCCCCTTGGGGCATTGGTTTCTGCGAGTATGTAGAAGAATTACGGCATTTGGAAGAGTGAAGTCCATGGTGTAATGGTATCGCGTCTGACCGGCAATCGGAAGATCCCGATTCGATTCCCAGGTGGTTACTTCATTTTTTCATTTGTTCCGTTTTCTCTCTCTCGTCTTGCGCGGAATATCTCCTATACAAGCGTCGTTCTTTACGTTATTTATACTGCGTGTTCTTTGCAGTTGAATTATATATATATATATATATATGGGGTAGGAAAGAAGTTGAAGTAGCAGAGATGGGTTACAGTCAAATGAAATAAAATCCAATTCAGTGGAATTAAGTCGAAGTGGAAATGAATCGAATGGAAGTTAATCGAATTCGGCCTTATCCCATTCGATCTACTTCATGCGTTGATCGAGTATTTGCAGTAAGACGAGTGACTGAGAAAGCACGTGAAAGGGAGTGCGAGGTATACGAGGTCTTCATAGAGCTTGGGAAAGCGTATGATGGAGTGAATAGAGAAGCACTGTGACGGGTTTGGAGTATACAGTGGTTTGACAAAAGTAAATAGACACCACGATGATTATCCTCAAGAACGAATGGCAAAGCTCATCAATGAAATGTCAGAACGTGTGTCAGTTTTACATTATGTAAAGTGGAAAGGAACACGATTCTAAATATATTCACTCAATAAATATGTTATTATTTATTGACTTTTATTATCAAATCAAGAAATGGAAAAAGTGAAGAGGTCTGTTTACTTTTGTCAACTCTCTGTAATGGTAAATTCATGAATGCGGTGAAGCGTTTTTATCATGAAAGTAGTGTATGTGTGAGAGTAAACAAAGAACTGAGTGAATGGTTTGATGTAAGTGTTGGTGTGCGTCAAGGATGTGTGATGTCTCCGTGGTTGTTCAATCTGTTTATGGATGAAGTGATGACAGAGGTGAATTGCTACTGCTAGAAAGAGGATTAAATCTGGTGTGATAGGAATAGGTGGAGCCTGTCGAATCTATTGTATGCATATGATGCTGCGCAATTTTCTCAGGATGATTGTGATATACCCAGGTTGATAATATTTTGTGGCTGTGGGCGAGAGAAGATTGTTGAAAGTAAATGTGGGTAAAAGCAAGTTATTGATTGTGGGAAGAGAGGGAAATTCGGACTGTCATGTGATGGTGAGTGGTGAAATGCTATAGAGGTGGTAGAGTCTTTTAAGTATTTGGGATGCGTATTGAGTAATAGAGGTATGAGAAGTGAGGATGAAGTTAACAGTAGAGTGAATCAAGGAACAAAGGTAGAGGGTAAGCTGAAAGCAGCTGTGAGAAAGCGGGAACTGGATCGAGATGAATAGTATTGCCGCAAAAAGGTAGAGTGCAATTGCATTGCGACATTGTATGCGACATGATGAGAGTGTTTTTGAACCCCCTCCACCCCTTTCACCCCCCCAAAAATTATATATATATATATATATATACACACATTGTAACTGCAAACAACACACAGTATAATTAATGTAAAGAACAACGCTTGTGTAGAAAAAACGTCCGCGCAAGATGGGGAGAGAGAACGAGCAAATGAAAAACGAGGCACCTCCCAGAAATCGAACCCGGGATCATCCAATTGCCAGTCGGATATGCTAACCACTGCACCAAGGTCCCCGATCAGTCACAACTCGTAATTCTCCTACATATGAGCGGAATCAAATGCCCTGAAGGGGCAGCTTTTCATGCCGTACACATATATATATAAGGGTGTCCCAAAAAACTATATACTCTTTATAGCATCATATATTTTATAATTTAAAAAAACCCAAACAATATATTGTTATAGCAATTGCCAATGAAAGGTAAATTAGTAATCTAAGTGATCAAAATGTTATAGCGAGTTGTTTGCATATAAAATTTAATTAACTACGCCAAGTGCTCAAAATGTTCTACGGCGGCATGAATGCACTTTTGAATGCGTCGACTAAATGATTCGCAGACATGGACTAATGTGGATGCTGTGATGGTCCCGCACTTTTCCCTAATTGCATCCTTAAGGTGTTCGAGTGTTGCAGGTCTTGTACCATAAACTGCATCCTTCAGGTAGCCCCACAAGTAAAAATCAAGTGGAGTCAAGTCCGGTGAACGTGGAGGATACTCAACGCTTCCTCTTCGTCCTATCCAACGGTTAGGCAACGTTTCATCGAGGTACCTTCTGACATCACAATGATAATGAGGGGGGGGGGCTCCATCTTGTTGAAAGTAAAAGTCGTCGTTTCCAAACAACTTCCGAACTGCAGGTATAATTTCTGTCCGCAGCATGTCGAGATATGCGGCACCGGTAACTGTCCCATTAAAGAAAAATGGTCCAACCAAACCCCTGGATGATAAACCACACCATGCTGTTAATCCTGGTAAATTAACATGTTTATCCACATAAACGTGTGGATTATCAAGTGACCAGTACCTGCAGTTGTGTCGATTTACTGTGCCATTCAGCTTGAAGGTAGCTTCATCAGACCACACGATTTTGTCGGCAAACTGTACTTCTTCGGCTTCCATTGACTGAAACCATTCACAAAATTCGAGTCTGCGATCAGGGTCATCTTCAGTCATGGCGTGTAACAGACTTGGAATGTAGCTTTTCCATTTTGCAGACTTTAAAATCCGGTGAACACCTGATTTGCTGATTCCGGTCTCACGGGCGCATTGCCTAACTGATTTCTGTGGTGATCGCTTAAATTTTTGCAACACTAAAACGGAGTTTTCATCACTCGCACTTGATTTGCGTCGTCCAGATCTTCGCTTGTGCATATCTTGAGCAGATCCCCCTGCTTCAAACTTGTCACGGATGCTTGTAATGGCGAGACGTGTCGGTGGCTTTGTACCAAATTCCCGGATCCATTGCCGCTGGACTTCGGACACATTCTCAAATTTCCAATACCATTTCAGAACACTTTTTCGTTGCTCCAGTGTCAAACGTTTACGCATCATGGGTTCTTTTGCTGAACTGAATAAAGTTGAATGCTGTAGAGTTTGTATCGTGGAATGAGTGCGTAGGCTAAGTCCGAAGCAAGCTAGTGAGTGACTAGACTACGTTCGGTCCATAGGCTTCGCCATTACAAGGCCTTTGATAAAACAAGGCCAGGCTTAGTCGACGCATTCAAAAGTGCATTCATGCCGCCGGAGAACATTTTGAGCACTTGACGTAGTTAATTAAATTTTATATGCAAACAACTCGCTATAACATTTTGATCACTTAGATTACTAATTTACCTTTCATTGGCAATTGCTATAACAATATATTGTTTGGTTTTTTAAATTATAAAATATATGATGCTATAAAGAGTATATAGTTTTTTTGGGGACACCCTGTATACACACACACACACACACACACATATATATATATATATATATGTGTGAACTCCAAGGGTAATCTAACCTGGCTGCTCAGGCGTACCCAAAACTATATATATGTGTATGCATACAGGGTGTTTATAAAGTCCCTATCTATTTCAGTGAAAACGTAGCAAAAAGGGTAAAATTCAATAACAATATAATAAAAAGCATACATTTAATGAATACTTAAGCATATGATTCTACATGAGCACCATCAGTATCTCTACAGAGTTCGAATCTCTTAGCAGCATTGCGGAACACATTTTGGAGCATGACAAGGGTTATTTTTGTAACAGCTGTTACGATACGAGCACGTAAATCTTGCAGATCTGTAACCCTCGTTTGATAGACGTTTAATTTGATAAAGCCCCATGCAAAGAAATCCAAGGGCGTTAGGTCAGGAGATCGAGCCGCCCAGGGCGGAAATCGTTCATTTAGGTACTCCCAAACAATGTTTGCGTAATGACAAGGTGCCCCATTTTATTGAAAGACGACGGTGTTTAAAATGCCATCTGAATGAATCTGGAAAATTTACATGCTCGTATTGTAACAGCAGTTAAAAAAAAACCCCTGTCATGCTCCAAAATGTGTTCCGCAATGCTGCTGACAGATTTGAACTCTGTAGAGATAGTGATGGTGCTCATGTAGAATCATATGCTTAAGTATTCATTAAATGTATGCCTTCCATTATATTGTTATTGAATTTTACCCTTTTTGATACGTTGTCACTGAAAGAGATAGGGACTTTATAAACACCCTGTATAGAATAGTTTCTTTTATATATATATATATTGTATGTATGTGAACTCCAAGGGGTATCCTAACCAGGCTGCTCAGGCCCACAAATTATATATATATATATATATATATATATATATATATATATATATATATATATATATATATATATATATTAGGGTGGAGTGAAAATATTAAACCGTCTTGCCTTACTCATGATTTGGTGTATTGACCATCTAGAAGTTCTAAAACGATAATATTTTCTTTTTAGGACCCTCCGTCCGCCGCATTTTTGCCGGAAACAAAATGGCGGAAAGTCATATTTTGAAAGACCCCTAGTATAATATCTATCGGTTTCTGAGAGAAGATATCGCATTATATTGTGCGTTATTTGGTTATAACTATGATAACGAGTAACTATATTCACACAACACAAGCGATACTTACTAATCATCAACTACTTAAGAACACACAGACGCTTATCTAAATATCAATCTCACTCGAGGTCAATGACATCTTGCATATGGTTGATAAGGGATGGGGGTAGGAGCCACATGCTGCATATTGTATCATGGGTGGCTACAAAGACTATTGAGTAAATATGTTTACATTTTAGTTTTAAAGCTTATATATAATTTGTTTTAACTAATTCCGTGTTTTGTATTTTTTCAGATTTTCATAATGTGATATTTCTGTAGAAATTGAACCTCAGATCTAAATATGGCAAAATCCCTACTAACTAAACACTCGGTAAAGCAACATTTTCTGTTCGGAATTCCAAGTGAATTGCCACATAATGTCTTACCATCTAATATGCAGGTTGGGAGATATTTTCTTCTACTGAAGGAAGGCCCATCTGCAAAATTGACAAATAATGATATTCTCGAAACGGTAGCAGAAGCATTGGTCGAAGTGTGGAAACGTTCATCAATACCCTCAATGAGTAAAAAATCCATAATTACCAAGCTGAAACGCTTTACCGACAAGGTTACACAACTCAATCGATCCAAAAGCAGTGCGAAGCTTATTGAATTGTTCAAAAAATCATTGGTAGAACTCTTTGACATTTGTGCCTGTAAATGCAACTTCGTTTCGCACCAAGATTTTGGCTGCCGAAAAAGCGGATGTAAAGAAAAACATATTATTGGAATATGTTGGAACTGGAATTCCTTGAGGATCAGAGGACTATGCGAAATATGTGACTGGAGGTGTGGATGTTACCATTTCAAGATCTATAGCAAAAAGAAATGCAAGAAAGTTGAAGGAGTAACAAGGAAGTAAGCGAAGAAAAATAATCATGCATGAAGAATTCGAAAAGGTAGTCATTGATGATGTGCTTTCACCTGATACTAATACTGATCTCTCTAGTACCGAAGAAAGTTCAACAACTGCGTCTGAATATGAATGCTCCAACATTCAAATGAGAGTGCCTTTACCCAATCTCGCCATGGAAGCCGACAGATTTGGTGTTTCAGATAGGGCTGCATCGGCCATTGCTTCAGCTACTGTGGTGGATTTAGGTATCATTACCGAAAAAGACTGACTTTTTTATTGATCGAAATAAGGTGAGAAGAGAAGACAGAAATTGAGAAAAACATTACAAGTTGAAGCTGCACAAAGTTATGGTAATGTTAAAGCTTTATATTTTGATGGGAGAAAAGACAAGACGTTGGTAAAGACAAATAAAGATGGTAAATGGCACCAGGATATAATTGTTGAAGAACATTATGTACTGTTGAATGAGCCTGGTGGAGAATATCTTAACCATTTGAGCCCTAAATCTGGAAAAGCAAGTGATGTATCTGAGTCGTTGTTCGCTTACTTGAATGAAGTGACACTAGACCAGAATCTCCAGATGATAGGGTGCGAATGTCAACACTGGGTCTAAAGGTGGTATAATCCATTTCATAGAGCAGAAGCTGAACCGACCATTGCAATGGAGCATTTGTATGTTACATACAAATGAACTTCCCTTAAGGCATCTGTTTGAGCGATACGACGGGAAAACAACTGGGCCAAGATCATTCAGTGGATCTATTGGTAATGCTCTTAAGACTTGCCATGAGATGCCTGTGGTAAAGTTCTCCCCAATTACGGATGGGGTTGATAGCATCCCAGTTCTCACAGATGAGCTCATAGAAGATTTAAGTAATGATCAACAATACATGTTCAGAATAATTAGGGCCATAAGAGAAGGATATGTTGACGGAAGCCTAGAGAAACTCAAGCCTGGTCCCCTTAACAACTCTAGATGGTTAACGCTAGCTAACAGACTATGTCGTTATTATGTCTCCCAAAAGAATCCCTCCAGAGAGTTACGTAGCTTTGTTCTGTTCATAGTAGCAAAATATGGTCCTAACTGGTTCAATATAAAATTTAAGCCGTATCTGCCTGATGGACGCAAACATATCTTTGATGCGATAAAAAGGTTCAACCTGTTACCCCAAGATATACAAAAAGTTGTCCAACCTTATATATCACGGAATGCCTATTTTGCTCATTCAGAAAATATTCTTCTATCAATGCTGTCAGATAGTGAGCAAAAGCTGCGTAATGTTGCAATCGATCGAATAATACAGAGAAGAAAGTATAAGGAAGCCAATACGAGGAAAATCAGAGAATTTAGAGTACCAGAATTGAACTTCAAAGCATCACATTGGACAGACATCATCTTCTGGGATAGGATTGATATCAGTGAACCACCTCTCATTTCTAAATTGTGTGATGAAGAATTGCTTAAGTACGAAACAAAATGTTTCAAAGTTGAGCAATACCCCATTCACACACAGAACGTCGAAAGAGCCGTGAAGTTGGTTACAGATACATCAGCATCAGTAATATCACAGGAATCAAGAGACGAATTTATTAGGTCAAGAATAAAAAGTCGCTCTCTGCTTCCCTCACTTGAAACCAAAAAGGATCTGATGTCTCTCCTGAAAAAATAATAATATTTGGGGTGAACGGGTTTTATATCGCATTGAAATGTAATTGATTTACGCATCCAACCAAGTGAGACCAGATACAATTTTATTTCAATACAACGTATGCACAATGGTGTTTCTTAAGTATAGTTTTGCATTATAAAGCGTTTTTCTTAAATGATTTTTTTTTGATAGAAGGCTTAGTTTTTATGTTATGAGCATATTTTTATTTATGGACAACCGGCTGATGGCCATTTTGCTTTTATGTAAAAATGCGAGAGATGGTTTGAGTTACAAACATTAAATGACTGAATACATCATTTTTATGTTCTAATACACCAAAAAACAAGTGAGGCAAATAAATTTGAAATAAAAAGTTGTTTCACTCCGCCCTAATATATATATATATATATATATATATATATATATATATATATATATATATATGGGATGAATTTCACAATGAAACACGTGAAATGAATGAATGATGCAAACCATTCATTCTCTAACGAGGTGTAGTTCTGAATACACGAAAGGCATTGGAATCGTTTTTCTTTTTCGTTGTGGGTTTGCATCATATATATATATATATATATATATATATATATATATTATATATATATATATATATATGATGCAAACCCACAACGAAAAAGAAAAACGATTCCAATGCCTTTCGTGTATTCAGAACTACACCTCGTTAGGGAATGAATGGTTTGCATCATTCATTCATTTCACGTGTTTCATTGTGAAATTCATCCCATATATATATATATATATATATATATATATATATATATGTGGTGTGTGGGTAGCCTAAACACAAGGAGAGAAGATCCATCCGTTCTACCCATGAAGCATCGCATAATGGTGTCTTCAGCATCACATACAGCTGGCTTAGGAGGCAGCCATGCCACAGCCAGTCGTACGGAATAATCGGCTGTCAGGCAGTCTTTTTAGATGATAAACAACCAGCCGCCACAGTTTAGTCGATTATATACACATATATAGGCTAACTGGACCGCCACCACCACTCATATCAAATTCTTAAAGTAAAATGGGGGCCTTCTTGGATGGTTTCAGATCCCCGCCAGTCGAAACAGCCAGTCGAAACAGCCAAAGAATACAACCAGTCAGCTTAGATGCACACACACACACACACACACACACACACACTGTATCGTTTATACATATATGCTCTTCATTTCCAGTGATGTTTGCTTAAAAAGTGTAAATAAAACAGCTACAGCGTTCTGACTATTTAATATATATTGAAATACAAAATATTAGGTGCATTAGGTGCAAAACAGTGATAATAGGAATTATATACAGGAATAAATGGTGTTATTTAACATATGTACATATAGGTATAAAAAATAATACAGATAGTACAGAAGAATTCTATATACAACAAAATACACAGTACATGTTTCATAATATATATATATATATTATATATATATATATATATATATATACAGGGTGTCCCATAAGTCCGGCATCATAGGAGAAATTCATATTTTTCTATTTCTACAAACATAATTCATATGCTCGGGATGCCAATTTCCCGTCCACCATTCTGTTCAGTGATGAGGCTGTTTTTTATGGAAATGGTGAGGTAAATCGACAGAACACCCGCTACTGGTCTCAAAACAACCCTCACTGGTATACCTCTTCAAAGGAACAAGGTGCATCTCGGGTGATGGTATGGTGTGGCATTTAGAAGGATCGCATCATAGGCCCCCTCTTTTTCGATGAACATGTCACGTATGCTCAAGGAAGAAGCATTTCCCAGTGTCTTGAACGAAGAAGGAAATTTCCTAACATGGTTCCAGCAAAACGGCGCTCCTGCACATTACAGCACCCAAGTAAGGGAATACCTGTACCAACAATTCCCTGGTCATTGGATAGGACGTCGAGGGCCTGTGGAATGGCCAGCTAGAAGCCCGGATCTCACGCACTAGATTTTTATCGCTGGGGCCACTTGAAAGCGCTGGTATACGCAGAGAAAATTAGGAGTGTTGAACATTTGCGGCAGCGCATTATTGGGGCATGTAACACCATTACTCCTGACATCATTCACCGTGTGCTTGCTGACTGGGTATCACGTCTGAATTTGTGTATTGAAAACAATGGTGGACATACTGAGCACGTTCTGTAAATAAAAGCTTTTCTTTTGCCTTTTTTTATTATTTTTCCTATGATGCCGGACTTATGGGACACCCTATATATATATATATATATATATATATATATATATATATAATATATATATATATATATACAGGGTGGGCCGTAAGTTTCCATACATAGGAAAAATAAACATTTTTTTATGGACAACCATTTTTATTTATATAATATGCTCTACATGGTTGCCATTGTTTTGAAAACACATTTCAATACGTGTTCCCCACTGTTGATGAACACGCATTAGCACAGTTGACGTTATGCTTGTAATGGCGTTGGTGATACGTTCCTTTAGATGATTTATGTCTCGTATCTTTTCCTGATACACCATGGCCTTCAAGTGCTCCCAAAGATAGAAATCAAGGGGGGTGAGATCTGGGGATCTGGGAGGCCACTCCACAGGACCACGCCGACCAATCCAAGCATCCGGAAACTACTGATCCAAATACCGACGCACGTGAAGACCATAATGAGGTGGAGCTCCATCTTGCTGGAAGTAAACTGGGAAGTTACCTTCCTCGTTTAGCAGGGATGGGAAAATCTCTTCTTGCAACATGTTAAGATACCTTCGGCATTAAGATTTCCACTGACAAAAATTGGTCCAATAATTCTGTCACCCCTATCCCGGCCCACACCATCACTTTACCGGCACCTTGCATCTTCATCAGACTCAGCCAGTTAGGGTTAGCATTACTCCAATAACGTATGTTTTGCCGATTAACCTCTCCATTGACGTAAAAATTTGCTTCATCAGTAAACAAGATCTTACAAACGCATATTCTTAGGGTATCTGAAACATAAAAACAAACGTTTAAATTTTCCTATGTATGGAAACTTACGGCCCACCCTGTATATATAATATATTATATATATATATATTAATATATATATTATATTATAATATATATCTATATATATATAATATTGTTTTTTGGTGAGTTTGAACGACAGTTCAGGATCGACCTGCGGTCGACCCCTCTGCAGCATCCCGCCTCATCTGCGGGATTTGGTGAAGGAGAGAATTGCTGTCTGATCTCCCTCTACCCTCGTAGCCAGCCATGCATGGCTGGTCAGGGACTTTGCACAGGAATCTGTCCAGCTGGTTCTTGAAGTTATTCAGGTCGGTGTGCTGGAGATTCCTCACTTCTTTTGGAAGGACACTGAAAAGCTTTGGGCCCCGTATTCTGAGGGCATTTTCCATCCTCGTTTTCATGGCCCCTTGTCCCACCGCAGCTGGGACCGTACAAAATCTGCCTCTTCTCTCATTCCAGTTTGTTTCTATTTCATTTCTGAGGTTATGGACAGAGCCCTCAAGTATTTTCCATATGTGTATTATTGTGTAGCGCTCGCGCCTTCTTTCGAGAGAGTAGAGTTCCAGGAATTGTAGTCGAGACCAGTAGTCTTCACCTTCCGCTTCTTCTACCTTAGATGTAAAAGTCCTTTGTATAGCTTCAATGTTCGCAATGTCTCTTTTTCTGTGTGGGCTCGTGAGTACTGAGCAATACTCAATTATTGTAGGACTAGACTCTTCCATAATTTGAGCATGATGTTTGCTTTTCTGCTACGGAAGCTCCCCCAGATGATTCCCATTATTTTTCTAGCCGTTGTGATTTTGATTTTATAATGCTCTCTGAATTCTGCATCTGACGACATTATTACTCCAAGATCCCTGACTTGTGGATTTGGTGTTATCTGTTTGGCTTGCATAGTTTTGTACCCTTTTTTCTTTAGCTCTTTGTTATTACCATATTTTAGAAGTTGGAATTTTTCTTCGCTGAACTTCATATTGTTGTCTTCTGGCCACTGGAATAATGTTTCAATGTCGTTTTGTAATTTTGTTATGTCATCTTCGTTCAATATTTCCTTACATATCTTTGTGTCATCTGCAAAGCATGATACAATACTGTCCTTAATATCTGCATCAATATCTGCAATCATTATTATGAACAGCAAGGGAGCTAATACTGTCCCTTGTGGGACAGAGCTCACGACTTCCGATTTAACTCCGTTTACCACCACTCTTTGCATTCTTTGCGTCAAGAAATTAAATATTCACCTTCCTAGCTTTCCAGTAATTCCTGTATTCTTAAGTTTGTGTGCTATGATTCCATGGTCACATTTATCGAAGGCTTTAGCAAAGTCCGTATATATTACATCAATGTTTAGTCCTCGACACAATGTTTCTAATATTTTCTCCTGGTGGTCTAGTAGCTGTGACAGACATGATCTTCCCGCACTGAAGCCATGTTGATTTAGGTTGTAT
The DNA here is from genome assembly GCA_023014485.1 of Bathynomus jamesi. Classification (NCBI taxonomy): domain Eukaryota; kingdom Metazoa; phylum Arthropoda; class Malacostraca; order Isopoda; family Cirolanidae; genus Bathynomus; species Bathynomus jamesi. The sequence continues at coordinate 992,944 of JAJOZX010000040.1, forward strand.
AAATCTTTTTCTTGTAAATAGTAGGTAGTAGGTAGTTTTGCCTCTAATTATGCGTTCAAAACACTTTATAAGGTGAAGTGAGAGCCACTGGCCGATAATTTTTGGGCATTGCTCTGTTTCCACCTTTAAATATGGGGGCAATGTTCGCGTTCTTTAAGAGGAGTGGAATTTGTCCTGTGTCGAGTGATTTCCTCCATCGTAAGTATAGCGGTTTTGCAATGTTCTCTTTGCATTCCTTTAGAAATGTGGCACTCCATGTGTCTGGCCCTGGCGCTGAATTGTCACGCATATGTGATAAGGCCGTAATTACATCTCCTTCCGTGAACTCGAAATCCATTAATAGGTTTGTGCCGGAATTTGTTCTTGGTTGATCTGTATCTATGCCAAAAAATTCGTCTGGGTTTTCCACTTCCATCTCGGACTTAGGGGTGCTAAACACAGACTTAAATTGTTCCCTAAGCAGTTCACTTATTTCTTTCGGGTCATTTGTGTATTCGGCCTCCCCGTCTATCAACAGTCCAATACTCTCCTTACATTGCATTTTCCTTCTCGCAAACGTATAGAAGTATTTTGGGTTATTTTTTATGTTTTCTGCTACTTTGTTTTCCTCCTCGTTTGTCTTATGTACGAATGTTTGCTTTAGGTTCATTTCTATTTCACCAAGTTTCCTCTTTAGTTTGAGTCTCTGCATCAATTCTGCATCTGTGGAGATGTTTTACAGTTTGTCTTCGTTGCCTGAATAGTGTCCTGATTTTCCTCTCGAGCTTGCTACGTTTTCTTTCCTGTCTCTCTGGAATATGTTTCAGTATTATAGGTTTGGTTTCAGTCTCTTTTATACATAATATTTCTTGTGGAGTCTTTTCGCGAAGTAGCAATTCCCAATTTACCTCCTTTAAATCTTTATTTACGTTTTCCCAATTTACTTTCTTTGAATTTATGTTTAAGCCTTCAAATATTCCATCTACTTCTCTAGGATGCGTTTTCGGACCTCCGGGTGCTAACTTCATTTGTATATGGATGAAGTTATGGTCGGAGAACTTTGTGTGCATTACTGTAGTCCAGCAATGCTATTTCAGTATTCTCGATGCAGTTTTCACAGCCTTTTTCGCACTTATGTACTGTAAGTGTGTTTCCGTTAGGTATATGATATCTATGTTGGTTTCCGAAGCTAAATTTTGCGAGTATTGTAATTTGCAGTCTGCATGGTCCGTATAGAGGCGTTGTATATTTGTGTATAATACATTTACCGGGTTTCTAATCTTCGTGTTCGATTTTCCTAAATGATGGTCGTTTCCTGGTCGATGTCGGTTCCTGTTTGGTGTTATTGGTTGGGCCGCTGCATTCGGGAGTATTGGGGTTGCGGCCCGTGATATCACTGTGGTTGTTGTATTTTTGGTGGGTGATGTTGAATAGGAGGGTGATGTGCGTAATGTCGTGGTGCATATGTTTGCGCCGTTCTGTCTCTCCTTGTTAGAAGGACAAGCTGTGCTTTTACGTATTATCCTCATTTCTTCTAAAAAATATGTTTCATTACTTTTGTTATTACTTCTATGTCGAATATGATCTGTTCTTTCCCGTTCTCTTCTTTGCGTACCCTTTATGTGAAGATGCGGGCACTCTGTTCAGGCATTTTTTCTCAGTAATTGACTGTCTGCACATACGAGGGTGAAAAAACTTGCAGTTTGGTCCGTATCTGCACTTCCCATTCCTCATCATATAGAAGCATTTTGTTGGGTGATTGCATATGTAGTTTGAGCCATATTTGCACGCACCTATTTTATAATATTCACATATGGCCCGTCGTATAAATTCCCTCTGAGTCTTATGTGATTCGATTTCCTTCTTCTGCTCCGCCACCACTTCTTCCCTACTCAGTGGGGTTGTTTTCTTCGGCGTGTATTTCATACCTCCCTCTTTTGCCGTGGGTATCTCTTTATCTGAGGCTGCTTTCGCCCCTCCCTGTAGTGTGTTTTCTTTTTCATTTTCGGCTGTGCAGGCGTTTTCTGTTTCCTGTTTTTCTGTCGCTAAAACTGCTGTACTTGATTCTTCTATTTCAACATTTTGTATTCCCCTCTGTACTAATTTTCTGTAGTTTTCCATGCACTTGACGCACGAGAAACCATAAAGGCCTATGATTTTGTTATTTATTCTATTTACCATTTTCCTGTCTTTTCTATCTAAGTTCATGCATTCGTAGTGCTTAAAGGTATTGCACAGAATGCAGTTTAAGTCCGAGGTCTGGTCTGCTTCATTTTTGCAATCACAGAGCTGATATGCCGCGCATTCCATTACATATAATCCGGCTTTATTCAATTTTTTGACTTTCCCACAATTTACACATTTCTTCGTATATTTTGCCATTCTCTCCTTTATTTCCCTCTTCTTCCCGGTTCTCAAATTTCTCTCGATAACTCGACCTTAGTTTTATGGCTATTCCAATTTCTGTCTGACCTTTTAACCTCTATAGGCCTAATGTACAATCTCAAGAGCTGTTTTTCGGTTCGAAGTGCTTTCAATTTATGTTTCAATTTGATGTTTTTTCTTTGTGCAAGCTATATGCCACCGGCTTTCACTTAATAATTTATTATCGCGAATTCACTGGTATTCAATACACACACTGGTATAAGATAGAATTTACCGCTGAACTTATAAACACTAATTATTTCGATAGGGTCTTTCCTGTTTCATTAACTGTTTCCGATTTTTATGAAAACAACGTGATATGTACAGTTTTTCACGCTGATTTAAAAATTATAAACCATTTCATCGAGAAATACTTAGGTTAGGTTAGGTTAGGTTAAGTTAGGCTTATTAGCATTTGATGTTTTCTAGGACACTGTTTTTCTTTCGGTATTAAGTTATATTCTTGTAAAAAATTTACTGCATTTTCTTCTGTCTCAGTCTTCTATATAATTCTATAAAATTAAATTTGTCAGTCATTGGAAAGTAAAAAGATGTTGAACTATAGTCTATGCTTGCTGCGGAAGAACAAAATAGATGCGCAACGCCACCGTTTAAAAATAGCCTAGCCTATGCTTGCAGTGATTACACCGTTCTAGTACTTTTGTAGTATTCTATAATTTACTTTCATTTCGAAAAAACTTATTTTTAGACCTAACCTAACCTAAGTATTTCTCGATGAAATGGTTTATAATTTTGAAATCAGCGTGAAAAACTGTACATATCACGTTGTTTTCATAAAAATCGGAAACAGTTAATGAAACAGGAAAGATCCATATATATATATATATATAATATATATATATATATATATATATATATATCAGTGGCGTGCGGTCCATGGAAGCAAGGGAAGCAATGCTTCCCTATTCAAAGAAAGAAGAAAATGCTGTATTATACTTTAAAGTTTAAACAGTTCAATATGTGTTAATAATTTGTACAAAATCATTTTATTATACTATTTATAGCATTTGATTGGTAATCAGGTGGATACATAGTATATACATTGGTTGCCGTTCGTGCAAAAACCTTTAAGAAAGCCGACGCAAAAAATCTCGAGTTGGACAACAATTGACGAAATGCATCCTTTTTACCAATGACTTTCGCTTTTTTTTTACCGTTACAAATTGTTTCTTTCCATTCTAAAAACTCATTTAATGTTTAATAATGTAGTATTTATTGAATACAACAAGTTTCATATATAGTTTTTCTACTAAAAAATTCCATGGCCATGTTAAGCGAAAAAGAATATATATTTATCGTTATTTTATCCTTCCCTCTGTCAAAAAGGAAGCAATTTAGAAATCGCTGTCCAGATCTTATAGTTAATTTTCTTGAAATATCTGGCAACTTTACGTGCTGTCTGCTGTCATTCTCTCATTTAAAGCGAATACGTAACTACGCTAGAAATGCGCAAGGGTAAGAAAGGCTTGCAAGTTTAGCTTTAATCTCAATTGAGAAAAAGCTTCTTAAGGATATGAAAACCGATGCCTTTTACGAAGAATAATATATATTTAATAAAAAAGAAAGAAGAATAGAATTAACATATAAGTAAAGTAAGTAGATGATTATATGTGTTTTGTTTTATTATATACGAGTATTTTAAAGTTTTATTTTTATTTTATATAATCTTTGTTGTTTTTGCTTGAATTGCTTCCCCTTGACGAAAAATCACCGCACGCCACTGATATATATATATATATATATAAATATATATATATATATATATGCGTCAATAATGTTAAATAATTATATATATATATATATATATATATATATATCAAAAACAATACAGTTATACAGAAGAAGTCTTTATACATCAAAATACACGTTTGATATATATATATATATATATATATATATATTATATATAATATATATATACATGTGTATATATATACACGTCAAAAATGGAAATACATGCTTTAAGTTCTACTATGCTTAAATAAAATAGTAAACTCGCATGTGATCGAGTCCACACTTATATCCTCATTGCTCTGTACTACACAAAAAATGCGATTTAACTTTATTTCACCACTCAATGTATGTGGGTATCTATATTATATATAAAGGGCCTTCAACTCGTTTAGCATTATTTTTGTACCCACTTTACAATTGGGGGTCAAACTATCACGTTCTTTAAACGCGGATAGAATACAGTCAAAAACACGCACAAAGATGACATCGTTTGCTACAACATCACCATTAAATTCAAGTTTATAAACACTCTTCTCCATACGGTTGTTTATTCTTTCAACGCTGACCTTTTCAACTGTAAATTCTTCTTCACAACTCATATCGGCAATTGAAGTACGTTTCTAAATCGTGGCGACAACTGTGTCTTATATAAAGAAATAATTCTTCAGGGTGAACAGTGAAGCTGAGTTCAGTCCTGTACCGTTCTAGCCCTTTGTACCAAAGTTCATGATATTTCGAGGAGTCTGCACCTTCTAAATACGCAGCCAGTTCCAAACCATTCTCGCCTTGATCGGCTCTACACTTGGTAAAATCATCGAGCAGGACGGTGTACACGTATTCAAGAACCATATTAAAATAACGCATATCAGCAGCACGGGCGTCTAATATAGGTTTCAGTTTACGGAAGCCGACGACTTCAAACATTCTATCGAAAATGAAACGGTTTCGTGTGGGGATAAGGGCGTTATTGTCAGCAGCATTCTTCCACATCAACCTTATATCAACGCAGTGTTGGGAAGGGGCAGGGTGGGTATAAGTCACACGGGGTTGCGTCGATTCCAGGTGTTAGTGATTCGTGTACGAGATTGTTCCAACATGAAAGATTCGTCGCTCGAATCATCCGAATACTTGTATCCCATTATCCTGGATAGGTGTTTAGAAAATTTTTCCATCTGCGATACATGAAGTAATATCGGTTTTAATGTTTTATCACACCCACTCCCCGGAATGCGTATCATACATCTACGTTCAGGGGTATTCACCATTGTACTTTCTCGAACTATGCACATTTTATTCACACTCCGGCGATCTATTCGAGAGAAACATGTGTTCGTACTTGTCCTTTTTGCTGGACAAACTATACTCGTCCCTAAACTCTACTAAAAACTCGCACAAGCTTTAGCTACACTTTCACTGCGCACCTCGGCATAATATACATGGATGTAGTCGTAGAAATATTTTAAGCTGTCCATAATCACAAGATTTACATTCACAGCCCTAGTGTGCGCGTGCTCGGTGTGGTGTAACATGGCGTAATATCTCCTGTCACACCAATCAACAACAAGGTTCACAACCCAGATCCTTTGCTTCTCTTCTGCAAGCGTGGATTCTTTCACTTCACGATATATGAGCGCTCTAGTGCAGTTTAATTCTGCAGCATAATCTATTACATCGTTTGTACAGCGAAACCTTGCAGTACTCTCGCCGGAATAACCATAGAGTATTTGGACATAATGCTCCTCATGCTTCGCACGATTTAATGTGGTCTTAAAGGAATCAAAGGAGGGATGACTAAAAATTCATTGGGTGGCACTTCAGGAATGTAGAGCATGCAACATCATTCGACGCCATCGTTTTTCTTTCAACTACGTGAGAACTCTTTAACAGTTAAAAAGTCATGTCTGAGGACCAGGGCATGCGGATGTCAACTGAGTACGCAGGAAGGAGATATGTCCTGATTAGCAGCATGAGTCACGTGACTCATTTTATTGGGCAGCAACATCCAGGGGGCGATGCTTAGAGTTTTTAATGCACACACACACACACACACACACACACACAGGTGAAAATGAAACGCTAACTGAAACGAAACGTGATTTATTTTAAATAGAAAAATAAATAGAATGTAAAACATTGTCAACAAGTAAATAGTCTTTAATTCACGACATATATAATTAACAAATATTCATGCACTATAACTGAAAGAAATACATGTAATAAAGAGGAAAATAAATAAACTGTAAAATTTCGTCTACAAGTAAATATACACTAACATGACAGCAATATTCATGCCTCGCGGTATCCAAAGGGAACGGTATCGTAGGTGACAAGCACCTGGTAGCGTTTCCTATATGTGTTACGACACACTTTCGTCCCCCTAAGTTCCTTCACGCCCCCAGCTTCTGTGCCTAAAAATTGTGAGTCCCGACAGTCAGATGGGGTGGTTGGTCACCATCATCTTCCAAGCTCACTAGCTCCTTCAGCGAATCAAGGTTGACGATCCGCCGGTTCGCCTGGTTAAGCGTGATGCCTTTCGCCTTCACGATATATCTCATTTCCACCCCAACCATCACCCGTACCCCATACTTTTTTGAACCTGTTGAAACAAAAGAATCAGCGTAGGCGCTATTTCCACACTCATCCTTGATCTCATCAGTCAACTCTCCGAGGAATTCCCCAACAGATGGCATGTATTCACCTTCCCTCTCCGTGAATATCACACTATCTGTATCTGCGTACAGATCTGTATCTACTATCTGTATCTACGTCCAAGAGAATGCAGTAGACCCCAAAGTTTGATGCGGGCGTATGCTGTTGTGAAACTGGCTACAGGTATGTTTACACGTGATGTATTAGTAGCCAATTCGGTTCTGTTTTACTTTATTATGTACGTATTACCTACATTCACGATCTCCATGACCTCTTTATCGGGAGCGTTGGCGTAATCTCACACCCCGTTATAACTTTGGGCTAGGTGGACGTTCCCCTTGTCTGTATTCTGAACAAATTTCCCCCAAAGACTATTTAGGCACAACTTTGCACTAAAGCGCTTGCCAGGGTTCTTCGCAATTTGGTCCCTTTCAAGTTGTATCCCTTCACGATCACGATAGCGTTGAATATACTCCATTTTTTCATTTTCGGTCTCGACTCCTCGCGGGTACCCTGATGCTTCTACCTTATCCTTCAAAAAGGTGTTTATATACGGTGTGAAAAGGTTGGGGAGCTTCTGAAACCTCCACACCTCATATATCTTCAATATTCTGTAAACATGATGAACGGCTAGGGACAGCTCAGGACTTGTATATACGCCTCTGATCTTCCTCTGGTTGGTTGGGTGATTACACGTCCCACTGTTCTCCCCTGTGCACTTCACGCACAGGGGAAACATGAGCTTGTGATCTATAACGACAGGTAAGGTTGGCATCCATAAATCGCCAGGGGGGAGCACATCTACGAAAGAAAGACAGAAATAGTTCTCGTTCAAATTAACTGAGAACTTTTCGATGGTAGGCAGGGCGTGGCCCACCAGTTTTTCAGGTGCTCCTACGGGGTACGGATTGTTCTTCATCACGTAGGGGTATAAAGAACAGAAGTCATAGTAATGGAGTCTCACGCCCTCCGTAGGTGGAAAGTATAGTTTGAATGGGTTTGTGCGCCCGCCAAACAAATTATCGCCGCATTTGAGAGGATCCAGCACCATTGAACGCTTGATGGTATTTTTTTCTTCGTACTACTCTCCATCTGTCTCCATCCGCTCATTATATTCGTGCTCCCACAAGACCTTGTGAATGAATTGGGAGCTTATAAGTTGGTCATGGGTGTGGGTTCATGCGAGACTTTCGACAGGAGATCTACCATGGATATCTCCTACGATTCCACACTCAGGACGCTGGCATCTATGCCACCAGCAACCGTTAAAAGAGTATGCAGTCTTCTCAACAGTGGTATGGTCTTCGCTTAGACGTGCCCCCTCATAAAGATAATAATATAACAGGATAAGTGATAAGTAATTTATTAATAGAAGAACAATTTTACAGTTTCCTAGACCCCCATTAAGATTATCAAACGCCTAGTGGGGGGCGGTGGCTCCCACGTTGGGAACCACTGGCTTAGATCATCCACCCAAAAAACGCGACCGTTGACCTTAATGGCCACTTCCCCCGTGTTGCGGGCATGTTTTATGTATACACCGGTCTGTTGCTGCAGATGTATGAGCCAGTAAACAGCCTTATGCCCATAACTGCGTGGGTTGTTTTTGTGAATGACGGCCAGTGTATCTTTAGGCATGAAGTTGTTCTTGAACACAGTAAAACACAATGAGGCGATCGTGGTTGCGACTTGTAGCGGGTCGCAGTTGAATCGGACTATATACATCCTTCTAAAGGCCTGGAAACATACTCTAAGTACGCGTACGTCATTCACACAATAACGCTCACATTCATCCCCTATATTATAAGAATTACCTTCATTAAAACTGTTGTAGTACTTCTTAAAATCTTCACGCTCACTATCACTCATGTTGGCATAGTTAAAGTGCGGAAAGTGTAAGGAAATACCCTTTTGAAACTTCGGCGGCTACGCCCATCACTTTGGGTAGCTTGGCTAATTTACAAGGTGTGAATAAAAAAGTGTCTTTAAACTGAACATTTCCTCTTATTTGCATCTGTATAAGCTTGTTTCCTCTTTTCAAGGATCGCCTGTAAATATCTCCGCTGTTTCGTGTTCAAGAAGTTCCTTATAAAGGAATTGTGTGTCAAATTTTTCGCCGTTATGGGCAAGAATATACACAGACATTTTTTAAATTGTCCGCTAACTTGAAAATATAGGGCACAAAGAGTTTCACGGGGTTGTCGTGTGCACTCGTTTTAAAAACGTTTGTTCGTTTGGACATGTTGAAAGAATGGAAGAGGACAGAGTTCTGAAAACAGTGTATAAGAGTGTTTGCGAAGGTAGAAGGAGGAGAGGAAGGCCGAAAAGAAGATGGGTGGGCATAGTGAAAGACTGCGTGAGTAAGCGTGGACTTCATTTGGGTGATGCGCTAGAAGTGGCTGTAAGTCGGTTGGAATGGAGGAGATTTGTTAGAAGTATGTAAGCTCGAGACTCTGTCTCTTTTAATTTTGACAAAGTCTGGCATGACGTATGAAACACCGCAGGTGTGAAATTTGACATGGGGGTGAGGGTTGTCATGCCCGAGAGAATTACCTCTGTGATGCACTCTGCACACCCAGAAGGGCCCCGGCCACGGAAGCAGTAATCATTCCATGGGAAATCAGAGAAGTACTGCCTAAGTGCCTTCCAATCAGCGGCGCCGAAGTGTCAAAGGCGTCTCCTCTTGGGAGGATCCAAAGGCCGAATTGGAGCGATAGGACAGGAAACAGATATAAGATTGTGATCGGAGGAGCCCAACGGAGAGAAAAGTTTCACAGAGTAAAAAGAAGGATGAGAGGTAAGAAATAAATCCAGAATGTTGGGCCTATCTCCAAGGCGATCGGGATACGAGTAGGGTGCTGTACAATCTGCTCTAGGTCATTTAAGATAGAAAAGTTGTAAGCTAGTTCACCAGGGATGTCAGTGAAATGGGAGGAAAGCCAAAGGTGGTAGTGAACATTGAAATTTCCTAAAATGGAAATTTCAGCAAAGGGAGAGTAGGAAAGAATGTATTCCATTTTGGAAGCGAGGTAGTCAAAGAATTTTGGATAGTCCGTAGAATTAGGGGAAAGATAAACAGCGTAGATGTATTTAGTTTGAGATTTGCATGTAAGCTGCAGCCAGAGGGTATAGAATTCGGAACATTCGAGTTCGGGAATACGAGAAGAAGTTAGGTCATTGCGTACATATACGCAAGAACCTGTTCAATTGGTTCTTGAAATTACTCAGGTTGGTGTGCTGGTGGTTCCTCAATTCTTTGGGTAGGACTGGTTATTCTGATTTTTCAATCCTCGTTTTCATGGTCCCCTGTCCCACCGCAGTTGGGACAGTACAGAATCCACCTCTTCTCTCATTCCAGTGTTTCATTTCTAAGGTTTGTGACACAACCCTCAAGTATTTTTCATACATACATTTTTGTGTACTGCTCCCATTTTCTTTCGAGGAAATAGATTTTCAGGGATTGTAGTAGAGATCAGTAATTTTCACCTTTCGTTTCCTTTATCTTAGATGTAAAAGCGCTTTGTATGGTTTCCATGTTTGCAATGTCTCGTTTCCTGTATGGGCTTATGAGTTGGCAGTGCTTCGGCTCCGGAGCCGGGAGCCTGAGCGGAGTAGGCCAATTGTTTAAACTTGCTCCGGAGCCGAAGAGGAGCTGGAGCTGGAATTGTGGAGCCGGAGCAGAGCTGGAGCCAGACTTATCGGAGCGTTCCGGAACTTGGAGCTGGAGCTTGAAGTCTGGAGCTGCTCCACTTATAGTAGAGTGAATGTCAGCAAGTTTAAGGGATGGGAGCCGATCACTAGCGATTAGTGTTTTGAACGGTTTGACGTTGAACGGTTTTCTTTGAGCATGTAAAACACTAGATGTAAACAAACCGGACCGCTGATGTTGAGTGTACAAATGTGCGCACAGTATAGTATTTTTTAATCGTAATATAGTGTCCTGGCCGTACCAGTTTGCCAAGTATGAATAGTAAATCATAGGTTACGAGAAAAGGACACGTTTTTATAATATATTAGAGTGTCATGAAAAGCAGGTACTTTTGAGACCCTAAAACCATTACGCTCTCCAACATATTATATGTATTGAATTACCTCGCAACTTGACAAGGCTTAGGGGCCGCACGATGACAGTTTGACGGCCACAGATTGCTCGCGTGCTGCAGTTTAAGAACTCGGCTTTAAATTACTATCCTTCATGATTTTGCTATCCTATTATAAGTTTTTGTATCTTAAGAGCTGTAGCGCAAGAAAAAGATGCTAAAGTATCAGTCCGGAACAACACCGTACTCTGGAGCAATTTAGGATATAAAGCTGAGGTTAGTGGAGCAGCTCTGGAGCTGGAACTGGGTTAGTGAAGCAGCTCCGGAGCTGGAACTGGGAGTCACTCTCAGCTCTGGAGCCTGCCTGGAGCAGGAACTGAGTCACTGGAGCACTCCGGAGCTGGAGCTAGCAAACTCGGAGCACTGTCAACCCTAGTACTGAGCAATATTCAATTATTGGTAGGACTAGACTCTTCCATAATTTTAGCATGATGTTTGTTTTTCTGCTGTAGAAGCTCCTCCCATTACTTTTCTTGCTGTTGTGATTTTAATGTTATAGTGCTGGGAATATAACACCGAACAATATATCCGTTTTCTGGACCTAGAGAAGGTGTTCGATAGAGTCCCCAGAGAAATTATGTAGAATGTTCTGGCACAGTTATTACAGTTTCTTTTGCATTCATTTAAATACACCACACACACACCACACACACACACACACACACACACACACACACATATATATATATATATATATATATATATATATGGGATTGAACTCAGAATGGTCCCCTGAGATCTCTTATGTTACAAAGAGACCGTGCATGGAGGCCACGGCGGGCTAACATCATGAAAAAGAAAAACTATAGTATTTGTCATTTACAATTACTTATCCGAACTATAGTGGATTTAATTTTTCCAGAAGAGTTCCTTGGTCCATGCACGGTCTGTTTGTGACATATATATATATATATATATATATACACAGGGTGGGCCAAAAGTCAGGATCCATAGGAAAATATTTATTTTAATACATAAATTACAACAGATGGTAAATACTTAAAATGAATATCAACTTTAACTGGTAAATGCGTATCCGTGATACTGTACAGTAGTTCGTACTCCAGTATAAATACTCAAATACTTTTTTTGGATCAAATGTAGAATTCGGACCCCAGCCTTCTTTAGTTAGCTTTATAAGGCTAACTAACGAAAATATCATGACCTAACCTAACCAATCGTCAAGGGCGTACAGTTAACCTAACGATTGGTTAGGTTAGGTCGTGATATTTTCGTTAGTTAGCCTTATAAAGCTAACTAAAGAAGGCTGGGGTCCGAATTCTACATTTGATCCCTTTTTTTATTTCAGCCCAGAAATGGCTTCGAATCTAACAACAGAAGACCGGGTAGAACTTGTGCTCATGTACGCAAGACAGGGAGCTACACACAGAGAAATTGCTACCGAATTCAATAGAAATCATCCTGATAAGCATCCAGTAACACATGCGACTGTTGGCAAGTTGTTTAAACGTTTCAAAGAAACAGGAAGTGTACATGATCGACGGCGTTCTGGTCGTCCAAAAACTGCAACTGATGAAAATACCTTTGCAATGGTATGTGAAACTTTAACGAATAGTCCAGTAAAGTCAACAAGAAGATTATCAAATGAAACACGCATCTCGAGAACTTCAATTCGACGAATTATTAAAAATCATAAATTCCATCCCTAAGTGTCTCGATGTCAGAGGCCGCCAATTTGAGCATTTGTTATAATTTGTTGTTTATACTGGAGTACGAACCACTGTACAGTATTACGGATACGCATTTACGAGTTAAAGTTGATATTCATTTTAAGTATTTACCATTTGTTGTAATTTATGTATTAAAATAAATATTTTCCTATGGATCCTGACTTTCGGCCCACCCTGTATATATAGAGGTCGAGTTTTTAAGACTGAATTCTTAGGCAAAAATTAGGGGGTCGACCTATATAAGGGTAACATTTTCGTGGGGTTGAAATCCGTGCACGATGGGGAGGGCTAGGCGCTACTGTTAGCTTCAGACATGAAAAATATTTACCATTTAGTACCAGTAAACAATGAAAACATAAAATATGTACCAATTATTAAAATTACCAAATATGTACCAATTATTAAAATTACAGAATGATAGCACAGGATGATATAAAACATAAAATGAATACATTTTTAAAAGTTTATTTATAGAAAGATACATCAATTTTTGTTCATTAAATTTGAAACAAACGACATATGGTAATATGGTGCTTTATTACCCTAATTTGTTGTTCCACTACCCTCAACAACTGGGGTCGACCTATACACGAGGCATATGATAAATTAATGATTTCTTGGCCAAAAATCAAGGGTCGACTATACACGAGATCGACCTATACTCGGGTATATACGGTGTGTGTATATATATATATATATATATATATATATATTATATATATATATATATATACACACACACACATTTTAACTGCAAACACAGTATAATTAATGTAAAGAACGATGCTTGTGTAGAAGAGCGTCCGCACAAGACGAGGAGAAAGCATGTCCGACCGGCAATTGGATGATCCCGGGTTCGATTCTTGGGAGGTACCTCATTTTTCATTTGTTCGTTCTTTCTCCTCGCCTTGTGCGGATGCTCTTCTACACAAGCGTAGTTCTTTACATTATATATATATATATATATATATATATTATATATATATATATATATATATATATGAACAGAAAGATCAACACAACGGCAAACATTTTCATTTATTTGTACTTCAGACGTTTCGACAAATCTTTTGTCATCATCAGTGAATTAAGTCTTAAAACCTTAAAACAAAAGTAAAAAGTGAAAAGTGAAAATTACATCTGTAAGCTCCGTTTCCCTAAGGAGAAGTCAATAGCTTTGATATATATATATATATATATATATATATATATATATATATATATATATATGAAAATTATTTCACGAAAGTAACACGTGAAAAATATTTATGATGAATAAAACCACGAAGGAAAGGAAACACAAAATGGTGCTCAAGCGCTTTCGTCTAATGTCATTAGACGAAAGCGCTTGAGCACCATTTTGTGTTTCCTTTCCTTCGTGGTTTTATTCATCACATATATATATATATATATATATATATATATATATATATATATAGGTGGGTAAAAAAAGTGGCCCCTTAGAGGTAAACTGTCATATTAAAAAAAGTAAGGGGACTAGAGCTCCCAAACTTTATAAATGCTTACCCTAGCATGTTGTTCGTCTTAATTGAGAAGTTGCTCGATGTGTCCCCCTTCCTTCTCAACGCAGGCCTCCAAACGTGGACGCCACTGATCGATACACCTGTTTACATATCGTTAAGACACCTTCTCCCAGCCGAGCAGAATTCTTTCGAGTAGTTCATCTATGTCTCTTATATTGGTACCAGTGATGTAAACTTTGGACTTCAGGACTTCCCAAACACCATAATCTAGAGGTGAAAGATTGGGGCTACTAGCCGGCCACATATTAGGTTCGATAAAATCCGGTGTTTCGTTCTCAAGGAATGTGACAGTTTGGCGTGCTCTGTGAGCAGGGGCTCCATCTTGTTGGAAAATATATCTTTCACCCTATCTAACTGATATTCGACGAATTAGTGGTGAAAAATATACTTTCCAACAAGATGGAGCCCCTGCTCACAGAGCACGACAAACCTTCGGGTGAAAAGGCAGAAAATAACCCGGATGTAAAGTACAAAAGTTAGAGAAAAAGAGAAAAGTCGGAAAGTAAGGTGCAGTAGGTGCACACATCCATTCAAACAGGCGTCTTAGTGAAACAGCTCACCCGGTGTACAGTCCATATTCTATTCCTACTACTGATGCAAAAGACCTTGGTTTAACTTTACTTGTTCTAATGCTATCCGCAACAGAGAGGAGGCTTTCAGAAGGTACCGTTGCCATCCAACTCCTGACTCTTATTCAGCTTATATTTCTGCCCGGAATCGTGCAAAATCTGTTCTTCGACTTGCCAAAAATTCCTTCATCCGACAAAAATGTGAAAATCTATCCAATTCTAATTCTTCTCGCTCTTTCTGGCATCTAGCTAAGAACCTCTTCAACAACTTTACTTCCTCTTCTTTCCCTCCTCTTTTCCATTCCGACGGCACAGTTGCTGTCTCTTCTCCAGACAAAGCTAAACGCTTCGCTCAAACTTTCGCCTCCAATTCAACCCTGGACGATTCCGGTGCTGTTCCTCCATCTCCTCCCCCCCCTGCCTTTATTATGTCTGAAATTAGAATCTCTTCTAAAGATGTTTTTTCTGCCCTATCTGGGCTCAACTCTAGGAAGGCGTATGGTCCTGATGGTGTTCCTCCTGTTGTTCTTAAGAACTGTGTTTCTGTGCTGACACCCTGCCTAGGAAAACTCTTTCGTCTTTGTCTCTCATCTGGTACTTTTCTTCGTGCTGGAAGTTCGCTTTCATTCAGAATGTCCCAAAGAAGGGTGACCGCTCTCAACCCTCCAACTATCGTCCAATTGCTTTGATTTCTTGCCTTTCCAATAAGAAGATTCTTAAACATCTTTCTTCTCACAATCTTCTTTCAGATCGTCAGTATGGATTCCGCAAGGGACGCTCTACTGGCGATCTTCTTGCACATCTCTCTCACCGAAATCCCGAAAGGGATTTCGGTGAAACTTTTGCTCTTGCGCTAGACATATCAAAAGCTTTTGATAGAGTCTGGCACAAATCTTTAATTTCAAAACTGCCCTCCTTCGGTTTCTATCCTTCTATCTGTGCCTTCATCTCTGATTTCCTTTCAGGCCGATCTATAGCTGCAGTTGCAGATGGTCACTGTTCTTCTCCTAAAGCTATTAACAGTGGTTTCCTCAGTGTTCTGTCCTGTCACCCACTCTTTTCCTTTTATTTATTAATGATCTTTTAATTCGCACTTCCTGTCCTATTCACTCCTATGCCGATGATTTCACTCTTCACTTCTCCACCCACTTCCCAAAGCGTCCCTCACAGCAGTCACTTCATGATTCGCGTGAGGTGGCTATGGGGCACCTGACCTCTGATCTTTCTGCTACTCCTATATCTGATTGGGGCAGAGAAAACCTTGTGACTTTCAATGCCTCAAAAACTCAGTTCCTCCATCGGTCTACTCCTCACAATCTTCCAGACGACTATCCCCTTACCGTCAACAACAAACAACTGAATCTTTCCTGTTCTCTTAACATTCTTGGCGTTTCCTTTTCTCGTGATCTTTCCTGGAAAGATAACATATACTCTCTTTCTAAAACAGCTTTAAGAGGTTAAGTGTGCTGTACCGCCTCCGTGGTTTCTTCACCTCCACTCAGTTGCTGTCTCTGTACAGGGGTCTTGTTCGCCCCTGTATGGAGTATGCTTCCCATGTGTGGGGTGGTTCAACCCACACAGCCGTACTTGACCGGGTGGAATCAAAGGCTTTTCGTCTCATCATTTGCCCGCCTCTTACTGATTGTCTTCAATCTCTCTCTGTTCGTCGCAGTGTTGCCTCACTCTCTTTACTGTCGCTATCATAACGGACATTGCTCTTCTGAACTCTCTAATTGCATGCCTCCTCCTTTAAGGAGAGCACGCAGTACCAGACTTTCTACACTTTGTCATTCCTTTTCTGTCCAACTATCTAATGCAAGCGTTAATCGGTATTTTCAGTCTTTCATCTACTCAACCGGTGAATTCTGGAACAATCTTCCTCAATCCATCTTTCCTCCTGTCTATGACTGCCCATCTTTGAAACGCAGAGTGTCTAGGCAACTGGAAAACCCCGGACCTTGATTTTGGTTTTGATTTGCCCTTGGCTTCTCCTTCCTGCAAAAAAAAAAAAAGTCTCTGATCAGTCATGCGTGGCTGCCTACTAGGGCAGGAGGAGAGCGGAAACCAATTCCCTCCTCCATCAAATCCCTCAAATGAGGGAAAGAGGTCGATCGTGAATCGTCGTTCGAAACCATCTAATTGAATTTTTCGAACATATGACCCGCGGGCCAGAGTACGGCCCGCGAAAGATGTATCAGGCCCGGCTGGCAGATACTGAAAATTCATTATTCATTACACAGCTCAACAAAAAAATTTTTTGTTTCGTTGCCAAGGAAATTCGTACGAATTTAGGGTATTTTGGGGTTGCTGAATTCCAAAATGAAAGTAGTTTTTCCGATTTGGCTCTAGTTCTTGAAATAATGAATACCCTCAATTAATAGGAAACGTAACCATAACGTGTGCATATGGGAAACTACCGGAACATTCTAGATGGTGAGACACGCGAATATTCTTAGTGTTTACTCCGCGATCATTCTAGAATATTCCGCCTCCGTATATAAGTCATCGGCCACCCAACCAGTAGTCAGTTGACAGTGTGGTTAATGTGAAAGGTTTCAATCGATACAAGAAACTCAAGTGGGATTATCCCAATTTGGAATCAGCAAGGCGACCTGTGTCACACAGCGAAGACGTTCCCATACCAGTGTTTACCACGCTGCCCGACCTTCCGTTGTCAGAATTTGAAGAAATTCAGGACTTAGGTGGTAGTAGTGGAAGTGACTATGAAGGAAGCATTTCAACACCTCAGCAGTTCTCCCAAGACGAACTCAATGATCTGATACGGGACCTCAGTCTGTCAAAGTCTGCTTCAAATACATTTGTAGATCGTTCCCTGGACTAAGTATGGAAAAACTAAAAGCTGGAATCTTGATGGCCCTCAAATCCGTACACTTATCAAGGATTCTAATTTCACAAAATTTATGAATGGTGTTGAAGCTTCTGCCTGGTGCAGTTATGTCTCAGTTGTCAAGAACTTTTGGGGTAACCACAAAGCAGACAATTATGAAGAACTGATGCAAAACATGCTCACAAACTTTGAAAAGTTGGGTACTAATATGAGCATAAAGGTACACTTTCTCCATAGCCACTTACACAGATTTCCGGATAATCTTGGTGATTTTAGCGAGGAACAAGGGGAGAGGTTTCATCAAGATATCAAGGTGATGGAGGAAAGGTATCAAGGCAGATGGGACAGACACATGATGGCAGACTATTGCTGGAACCTCCAACGTGATTGTCCTGATAACCACATAAAAGAGAATCGTACAAACAGAGATTTACTATACATTAATTGTAATTATGCGAATCAGTTTACTGTGTTTATCTGTTATTATACCGAATAAAATGCCATTATGTATTTCATGTGTTTACTTTTGTATGATTTGAGACAATTTCAATGCGATTTGTAAGTAGGCTCCGCCTGAACATTAAATTTTTTGCATTTTTACGTGTTTCAATGGGGTACCAATTATCTCATAAATTAGAGCCAATCTAGCAAAACCGATGTCATATTCGGAATCAGCACCACAAAGTTACCCCAAAATCACTCTAATATGATTGGCAATAAAATGAGTGTTGACCAGTGTTATCAATAAAATTTAATTTTAAATTAAAATTTTATCTAAAATTTGCACACTGGCCCTCGGTGTGGGTCATTAATTGAAATATGACCCCTCATGGAAAAAGGTTGGACACCCCTGATCTATATACACCGTCTGCCAAAAAAAAAGGTTCACTCTAAAAACATCTATGGAATCAACATTTTTCAAACAATCAGTATGAATCTTATACACATAAAAGATACATAAAACATCTACCTGTAAGCCAAATTTCAGTTCGAAGCTATCAAAAATAACGATTTATTAAATATTTCTCTAATAATACTGCAACTGATGCTCGACAAACTAATCAAGAATCCTTTATTTCCATTTTTACTTTTGGAAATTCTAATATACGATTTTTTTTGCAGGGTTATAAAATATAGTGAATATGCCATTTTCAGAAGATAAAATTATAATTAAGCATTATAGACTAGAAAAGGCATTAGACAAACGAAACTACTCTCCGAATTCCCCAACAAAGGATGGAATTCTTGGTTTGGGAAATCTTCTAAAGAAAATTGACGAGACTGGGGATATCAAAAGAAGAGAGGGAAGTGGGCGACCAAAAACTGTTCGCATACAAAACAATATTGACGACGACGAAGAACGTATATTAAGTCAGAAAAACCAGCCAGGAACCCATATGACACCAGCTCGCATATCAAAAGAGTTACAATTATCAGAAACTAGTGTGAGACACATGATTAAACAAGATCTTCAACTAAAACCTTTCAAAAGAGTGCACGGGCAAAAGATTACTGAAACTGATGAGCAGAAACGAGTTCAAAGATCAAAACAAATCTTACGGCGAGTAACATGTGATAAACTTTCAAAGGCTTTTTTCACTGAAGAAAAGAGATTCACTGTGGAGCCACCTCGGAACAGTCAAAATTACAGTTTACTCGCACGTCCAATGTAAGAATGAAATACCTGATAGCAGACTTTTTGCAACCAGAAGTCATTTCTCAGCTAGTGTCATGATGTCAGTTGGCATATCAAAGTTAGGAAAAACATCCATTCCTTTTACTGAGCCTGGTGTAAAAGTCAATGTAGAGTACTATCGAAATACTCTGCTGCGAAACATGCTTCCGGAAATGCAAAATCTGGCCAACGGTGGTTATTATCTTTTTCAGCAAGACGGAGCAACGTCCCATACAGCAATAGCAACTGTGGAATACTTAAAAAAAAAATGTCCCAGAATTACTTGAACCCCAAAATTGGCCACCTAACAGTCCTGACTTGAACCTTGTTGACTATGGAATCTGGGAAAATTTGGCACAGAGAGTTTACAGGAGCAGGGTGAGAAATGTTGATCACTCGCGTCAGCTTCTTGTGGAGAAGTGGGAAGAGATACCACAGGAGCAGATCTATCGAATCATTGATGAATTTCGTCCAAGAATGAAGAAAATTGTTGAAACAGAAGGGAAACACATTGAAAAAAATTTTTTTAATAGGAATTTCAAAAGAGTAAAATGTTAATTTGATTTCTTTTTGTAAACTTAGGATTCAAGTTCTGTTTCGAAATTCAAAATCCTTTTTATTTTCATGGTTTTTTAATGGAGGTATTTCCTATATTTAATAAATCTTATGATATATTTTATAACTAAAATGAGAATAAAAATTTTATTACCAAAGTTTTACTTCTTTTGTGGACTCCCGGAATTCAAAACTGGAGCGATGTTCACCAACAAAATTTGTTGAACATAAACAATATTCATTAAATCATTAATTTTGAATATAATAATCTGAAATTTGGTGTACATATATACTGTTTACATAGTTTTGCTCTTTATGAGTTTCATTATGATTGGTTAATAAATGTTGATTTCATGGCTATTTTTGGAGTGAACCCTTTTTTTTTTTTGGCAGACGGTATATATATATATATATATATATATATATATATATATATATATATATATAACAAACTTCTGTGAATTTTTCTCCTAATTTTGCTTTTAAACTTTCGCAGAAATGCTGGAACAAATGTTTAGTTTAATTATAAACTATAATTACGGGCTGAATGAAAATAATTCTATGTTACTTGAATTGCACTATAATTATAAATTGGAAATTAATTTTTATTTCAAACATAAGTTGAGAAATTATAACTTCTGAATTATTAAAAACGTTTGCAATTTACATTATTTAACTAAATAACGTATACGTTTAAATAAACGTATCTGTATTGGAGATTCTTCGTATGTAAAAAAAATATATATACATAATTTATTACTCTCTAAATATTCACTTTTAGATTTTTGTAAAAAGGCTTTGAGGTTATAGCAACTATGATATTTGTAGGTTATCTCCCCCCACCAATTTTGACAGAATATTTTCGTTAAAACTAACGAAAATATCACGACTTAACCTAACCAATTATCAAGGGCGTACAGTTGATCTATTAGTAAATAGTAAATACTATTCCAGAAACGGACAATGTTATAATTAATAAATAATAGATCAACTGTACGCCCTTGATAATTAATTGGTTAGGTTAAGTCGTGATATTTTCGTTAGTTTTATCGAAAATATTCTGTCAAAATTGGTGGGGGGGAGATAACCTATAAGTACCGCAACTATAACCAGCGTTCGAAGCTCAGTAGGTAACGCTGCTTTTCAACATAATCGGGGGTTCGATCCCCGATAATACTGGATAATAATATAATCCGGTAGTTAGAACCGAGTTCGTTCGTCTTGCCTGAGCGCTTAGCCAGTTTGTGTCTCTCTTCTCAGTTTTTATGATCTTGTTCAAAGTTTTACAGCTACGATATTTTATGAAGTTTGATCGCTCGGAGGGAATTATAACCCCATACTTATATAAACTTTATAATGCAGTGAACAGTGAAACTTCATTTCACCTCATTTTCATTTCATTTTTTATAGTTTAATTTAACTTAAATATGATTTAAGCATTTTATTTAAGCAATATTTGATTTAAATATACAGAGTGATCCTGAAAGGTGTTCCCAAAAATATTTATGTATCAAGTTATTTCTGGGAACACTATTTATGGATCACCTTGTAATTCACATAATATTTAATTCGTACCTAAATTTAACACATTTTAGATATAAAATAAGTAGAGTACATTGAAAAAACGCGAACCTTCAGATTAGTATGTAAATATTTGAGATGTCAAATTCAAGGTTTCCGAACTTAAAACAACATATGTACATATTTTATCTGGCAGACAAGAATATCCGAAATTTATGTAAAATATTTTGCAATATGATTGTCAAAAAATTCAGCACAGGCAAAATTTGAATGACACGAACATAAAATTCCGCGAAAACGATTTTCATCTCATAAGTATTAAATTTAAAAAAATATATATTTGAGATGCTTTAAAAAAAAAAAATTTAAAATTTTTCCAAAAATGTCAGTAAATGCGCAACGAGCTTCTACAATTCCGCATGAAGGCCATTTATCAGACAGACAAAAGGTATTGCGTGAACTCTAAATAGAAAAGAGAGAGAGAAAGAATAGAGATAGGGAGATATAGATAAAGAGATAGATAGATATAAATAGATAAAAATAGGTAAGTAAATAGGGAGTGAGAAAGAAAGAAAAGATGAAGATATTAAATGTAAAATACAATAATAGAAAAATTAAATTAAAAAAAGGCTACCAATTTTTTTCAATTTATTTTTAAAAAATTTTCTATTTGAAAAAAAAAAAAAAAATTGAGTTTCTAAAACTCGATAGCAAAAAAAAGATCCCCTCCCCCCTCCCCCTCCCACTCACAATATGAAAATTTGATAAAATGGAAAGATTGCCAATAAAACGCGTCTTAGAAAAGAATTAATTTGATTTATTTACAATTTTCTATTGACTTTATTAAGTTCAATATTTTAGTTAAATTTTATTACATTATAAACCCATGTTTCTTATTCCGTACCTCTGTTCCTTATACTTTTTGCCTTTTTGTCCCACATATTATTATTATTATTATTAGTGACTACGAATCCACCAGCCTCGGATTCGATTCCCCGGCAAGGGCAGGCGACGTTCGGCTCACTCAGCTGTTCATTTTCCCATACAAAAAAAATAATTGGCTGGTAGATAAATGGGTATCATGGGTAGCTAAGTGATTAAGACGCTGGGCTGTTGATCGGGAGGTCGTGAGAGCGGGTCCCGGTGAGGACTATGGAGTTTCTAACTTCTCTGGTGGGTCATGGTTCGAATTCCGCGTTAAGCTGTAGGTCTAAAGTGCGACAATGAGCTTGACCTTTCAGAATGAACAACTCGGGCGCGAGCAAAACTAAAGTTAACTAAGGTATAGTGTATATATATATATATATATCCACTCTAGGTTAGCCAAAGAAAGAAGTAAAATAGGAAAGATAAGAAAATGGAGAGTTATAAAAAATTCCAAGTACGACTCTTACACGACAGAAACAATAATTTTCACACCATACATACATACATATTACTTCGTGTACATAAACACACATAAAAACTTGAGGTCGTAAGAAGTAGAAGACAAAAAATGGTGGCGCGAAACACTAAACTACATAATCTAAGCTACACTATTCATTTTTATAAGGATTTTGGTTTTTAAGTTAATAATAAGTAGGAGGAGCATCATTCCATCGCAGTATCGATATTGGATCACCTGAAGATCAGGGCCCCCAGCCTTCTTTAGTTAGCCTTATAAGGCTAACTAACGAAAATATCACGACTTAACCTAACCAATCGTTAGGTCAACTGTACGCCCTTGACGATTGGTTAGGTTAGTTCGTGATAGGGTTGCCAGACGTCCCGTATTTTACGGGACAGTCCCGCATTTGATCCAAAAATCCCGCGTCAAAATCCCGCGTCAAAATCCCGAGTTCAAAATGTCCCGCAAAAAATATTTTTTACGCAAATTTTTTAGGGATGAATTGATTTAGAATTTCAATATTATGCATAATAATTTCAATTTATTCCCGATGTTTAATTGTTAAATATTATTGCAATAAAATTTTTATAATTTTGTTTGTTGTAACCGTTGAAAAAATCTAGTTTGGTCTTAAAAAAAACAGGAAATTTTTGTCCCGCATGGGCATTTGAAAAATCTGGTGGAGCTATTGAAGAATAGGGACCCCGGCCTTCTTTAGTTAGCTTTATAAGGCTAACTAACGAAATTATTATGACCAAACCTAACCAATCGTCAAGGGCGTACAGTTAACCTAATGATTGGTTAGGTTAGGTCGTGATATTTTCGTTAGTTAGCCTTATAAGCCTAACTAAAGAAGGCTGGGGTCCCTATTCTTCAATAGCTCCAATCTGGCAACCCTAGTTCGTGATATTTTCGTTAGTTGGCCTTATAAGGCTAACTAAAGAAGGCTAGGGGCCCTGATCTTCAGGTGATCCTTACCATTTACTCGTCTCTCCGCATTTGATCTCTAAATGCTCACCCAGAGTCCAACCATGGATCAGAACTTGATTAAACTCGATTTGCGAAAAATATCTATCTAATCTATCATTAAACACGTGGACCGATGTACAACCAACGACTGCGGCGGAACACAATTCCAAAAATTAATGATCTTGTAAGAAAAAAAGTTTTGCGCTATCGTGCTATTAAACCTCGTACCCTTAAGCTTAAATCCATTATTCCTGGTTACGCTTTTATTATCTAATTCAAAAAGGTGCTCGGGACCTTTTCCGTTCTATGGGCACCATTGAAATGAGAAATTAATATTTTTTAAACTTATTTTAACTTTTTCTTAATAATCAGTACATTTTAAATAGGAGAAATTTAATTTATTTAATTTAACAGCTATTAACATAAATAAAAACAAAAAATATTTGTCGTTTCTTCAAAAATTTGACGATAATTTGCGTTGAAAATTGGACGTAGGCTATGGCCAATTGGCCATCTTATTCTTAGTTCGCGCAAAGACCAGGCTATATATATATATACACACACACAGTATGTATATATATATATATATATATACACACACACACGCCCGGTTACGTTAATTGAATGCCCGGTTAGGTTAATTGTACGCCGCCCTTGACGATTGGTTAGGTTAAGTCGTGATATTTTCGTTGATTTTAAAGAAAGTATCACGACTTAACTTAACCAATCGTCAAGGGCGTACAGTTGACCTAAACGGGCATTCAATTAACCTAACCGGGCATTCAATAATTTTACCGTAGGTTTCGATATATATTATATATATATATATATATATATATATATATATAACTTTAAAAAGTATTAATTTTTCTCATTTCAATGGTGCCCATAGAACGGAAAAGGTCCGGTGCTCGAAATGTACATTATCAAATATATTTAATATCTTAAAACTTCAATAAGTTGTCATCTCGGCAGGCTCTTTTCTAGTGAATACAAATCAAGTTCTGCTGATCTTTGGTTGTTGCTCTTACTAAGAAGGTTAGGTATAACATTGATCGATCTTCTTTGAATTTTTTCAAGAGTTTCTGTATCTTTCCTCATAAATTTGACGTACTCTAAATGTGATCGAATTAAGGACTTATATAAAGGTAATATGATATATTTAGAGTTGTACTCGAAATTTCGGGATAAAAAAACAAACACTTTATTAGCTTTCTTACTGGTTTCGACGCATTGCTTTGAAAACTTTAAGCCTTTCTTGATTATAACGCCTAAATCTTTCTCCTCCGTTGCTAAAATAAGGTCTTTACTCGCCATACAATAACTAAAGTCGCTATTTTGAGAGGCGATGTGCATTATTTTGCATTTGTTGACATTAAATTTCATCCGCCATTTATCCGACCAATCAACCGTTTTATTAAAATCACTTTGCAACGCCTCTCTATCGAGTTTATTATACGCTTTCCTGCAGAATTTCGTACTGTCCGCGAATTTCAAAATTTTACAAATCAAATTTATATCGAGATCAGTTACGTAAAAAATGCGCAAGATTGGCCCCAACTCAACACAGACCCTTTCCGACTCACATCTATTTATTACAACTCACAGTTTTCAGCTTTTTAGCCTGTTTTCAATCCATTTAAGTACGTTACCCCTAATACCATGCGCCTGGCTTTTTTTGAGTAATCGTTTATGCGGGACCGTGTTGAACGCTTTCGTAAAGTCCAAATACGAAACATCCACCGATCTACGTTGGTCATATATATTTATAATAATGTGAAAGAATTCCAATAAACTGGTTAGACACGAACGTTGTTTATGGGAACCATTTTGACTGTATTTAGGCAGATTATAATTTTGAAGAAGATCAACAATTCTATCACGTATTATTGGTTCTAAAAGTTTACCCACAATTGAAGTTAAGCTAATCGGCCTGTCATTGCACACGAGTGTTTAATCCTCCTTTTTAA
Source organism: Bathynomus jamesi (assembly GCA_023014485.1). NCBI lineage: Eukaryota > Metazoa > Arthropoda > Malacostraca > Isopoda > Cirolanidae > Bathynomus > Bathynomus jamesi. The sequence goes on from JAJOZX010000040.1 coordinate 1,018,580, forward strand.
AAGTGAGAGTGACATCTGACAAATGAACTCTTTAACGACGACCGATACAAATTGGTACCGTTTCAAATACGCTCATTCATAACTTAACAATACAAAAAATTCCGGCCTTAAAGGGTTAATTAAAGTGAAGTGGCACAATTCCCTCCTCCAACATTCTATTAAAATATTTAACGAGAAGAATTAATTCGTTTTTCAATTCCTTGAAATGTTTAAAATAAAACGAATCACGACTTGGAGATTTATTAATTTTTTTATTTCTTTATGTGACGACGCCAAACCTCCTCCTCTTCGTATACAGTTAAATTGGTTAACATTAATTAAAGTTAAATATAGGTCGTGATTCTGGTGTATTCGATACGTGTTCATTGTAAACACTTGAACAAAGTAGTCATTCAATATCGTCACCAGTTGTTCCTGATCCTTTATTAAATTTCCTTTGGCGTCCAATATTGGCCCAATACGAGTATTTGATGCCAGAAATTGGATTTTTATTGTTAACATATGCATGAAGCTTCTTAGGTTCCCGTTTCCATCAGTTTTCCAAGAACAAACTCGTAGTGACGCTTTGCTTTTTTAACTTCGCTTTTTCTCACGTCTTCTTAGTAGAAAATACGGACTGAAGTTTGGCTGAGAGTTTTCGCCCTTGTACCTTTTATATAGACGCTATTCCGATGTCATAAGTCGCGTTATTTCACGGCGACTTTTATTTATTATTATTATTATTATATTATTATTATTAAAGTATATTTTCTTATTATTTTCTCGCATGCACTGAGCATCTACGGTTTGAATTACGGTTTTAAAACTAGAGTACTTATTAATTACGTGACCAGTGTCTGAAGTGGCATTCCAATTTAGTTTACGAAGATGGCTTCTGTAGCTATCGAAATCGCAGTGTCTAAAATCAGGAACTTTTAGAGTTATTTTTCTCGTTAGCTTTAACATTTATTCTAAGTCGTAATAATTTATGAATGGAAGTATATATGTTACACGGAATCTGTGTAACTACGGATTTCATGAAATCCCTAGTTACACAGCTTTCCTGTAATATATATATATATATATATATATATATAATCTTTTTGCCTCACCTTTTTTTCTTTCCAAGTTTCCTTGTAAGTTCCAGAAATTTTGTACACAAGTAGTTACATACCTTTTTTTACAAGTTTTTATTTTTCCACATAGTCTCCATCCTTTTTTACGGTTATCCTCCACCTCGAAACAAGAGCCTTTATTCCTTGCTGGTAAAAGTCCGCTGGGTTCCGCTGGAGCCACCTCTTATCCTCCTCAACAATCTCATCGTCACTCTGAAATTTTCTTCCACGAATAGCATCCTTCAATGGATGTCTGAAGGTGCCAGATCCGGTCTGTATGAAAGGTGGGGTAACACAGTCAAGCGCATTTTTGTGATGGCCTCTCTTGTTTGCAAACTGTTGTGTGGTCTTGCGTTATTGTGCAAAAGAAGAACGTCTTCCATTTTTCTCAAAGGTCGATCTCGCTTTATACGTCTCTGCAGTCTCTGTACGGTAGCAATATATGCCTCTGAGCTGATTGCTTGTCCTTTCTTCATAATGTCCACCAGAATCACCCCTTTCATGTCCCAGAAGATAGTGGCCATAACCTTTCCTGCAGAGGGAGCCATTTTGAACTTTTTTTTGCATGGGGAGTCTGCGTGATGCCACTCCATGGATTGGAGTTTTGTTTCAGGTTCAAAGTGGTGTACCCAAGTCTCATCCCCAGTTACACTTCGTGAAAGGAAGTCATCCCCTTCTGTCTCGTATCGAACCAACGACTCAGAAGCAATTTCTTTTCTTTGGGCTTTGTGATCCTTAATCAGTTCACGAGGAACAAACCGTGAACACACTTTTGAGCAGGGATGGGGAGTCGGCCAAAAACAACCGACTCCCGACTCCCGACTCCCGACTCCCGACTCCCGACTCTTTCCTTATCATGCTGATCTACAACCTTTAAATATTGGGATGTTTGTTTCGTAGATGGCGTTTCAAGTTTGAGGCTCTAGTTGGAGCATTAGCATGTTTCCCAGTCTAAGCACTAATTTTTGCATTACACTCTTTACCATCCTTTTCTACTTGACAAATAAAAATACTTTCATCCTCATTTAGCTTAAAATATTGAAAGACTGCTGATTTTCTACTAGGCCCACGACTTATTACTAATAGGGGCTAATTAAATTAATAATTAATATATTGCTAATTTTTATATGGTACCTAGTATCCTAAAATAGAAATATGAAATTAATTTGCTAAGATTTACCAGAACAATAAATCAAATGTGGAAATGTGAATCTAGAATTAGTTCAGGAAGATATTTATTTAGGGCAGAGTAGTATTCTGGTAAATTGTTGGCATATAGAAATTGAATCAAAGAGTTGGGAGTCAGTCGTTTTTACCGACTCCCGACTCCGACTCCCGACTCTTCAAAAAAGCCCCGACTCCCGACTCCGACTCCCGACTCTTCAAAAAAGCCCCGACTCCCGACTCCGACTCCCCACCTCTGCTTTTGAGTATCCCAGCTGCTGAATTATTGTATTCACACTTCCTTCACTAATTCCTAGCTCCAGTGATAGCTCCTTGTATGTGACGCGCCGATTTGATCAAATGATGCTGTTAGCACGTTGCACAGTGTGAGATGTCACAGCCGATGCAGGACGACCGCTGCGTGGTTCATTGTCGAGGCTGGCTCTCTCTCTCTCCGATGATCTTACACGTTTAGACCAGCGTTCAACTGTGCTTCGATCAACAACAGCATCTCCGTAAACGTTTTGTAGACGTTTGTGAATATTTCCAACTGTTTCCTTCTCTGCGGTTAAGAACTCGACAACAGCTCTCTGTTTACGACGCACATCACTGTCAGATACACCATTTTCGAAACTGCGTTAACCATCGGTTTTATAGAAGGGCGTTTAAAAGCGGTTTTATACAAGGAGGGGAGGTTGAAATTGGAAAAATCCGGTTATGTGAAGCGCAGAAAGTTCAAACTTACTGCCCAAAAGACATTTCAGCCCCATGGCCTATTATTTAGGTAAGAAACAAGGGTGGGGCAAAATATATTGAGTGCCCCTAGTATATATACAGGGCCGCCGAGAGGGCGGGGAAGCCGGCTTATATCCCCGGGGCCCGGACCTCTAGGAGGCCCGGAAAGAGGGATAATATCTAAAAATATTAATAAAGCAATTGATTAAATAACAGAGAGGAAATATAATTAATGAACATACATTTTATTGAGATTATCACACTGAATGTTTTGAATAGTGACTCGGACATATAATCAGTTTGCTTGTTATGTACACAAAAAACATTCATAATAAAATACTGAGTAAACAGGGGGGCCCATATATCAATCCTTCCCCGGGACCCGTGGCAGCTCTCGCCGGCCCCTATATATATATATATATATATATATATATATATATATGGGCTACGTCGTGGCCGATGTCGTAACACCGCAACACCGCTTCCCAGAGATCAGCGAAGTTAAGCGACATTCGGTCTGGGTAGTAGTTGGATGGGAGACCGTCCTCCGCGTCCATATTATGTAGCGACCAGTGGTTCGGATCCCACGTAAAGCTGTAGGTCCCCTCCGTCATATGACCTTAGATGTTGCGAAGGAGGTTAAACAACCCCAGTTAAAAAAAAAATATATATATATATATACATATACAGTATACTGTATAGTAATCTAACAATTTTCAAACCCGTATATTCCGCTATACGCACTCATTCTCCGATCCACCTCTCCATTCATTATATATATATATATATATATATATTTACAATGCAATAAACTGCAGTGGAAAAGTATCAATTTTCCATCGGAAGAGATTAAATAGTAAAAATATGAATTGTAAATAAATAAAAATTAACTATTTACCCAAATTTAATTTTAACATAAATTTTCGACTGAAACCAGGTATCCATAAAATTTAAAGCCTTCATTAAATTTAGCTTAGTTTCATCGTTAATTAATTACTGACCTAACGGTTAACAGTATATATATATATATATATATGCATATATAACTGCAATGACCGCGCAGTATATAATGAATAGAAACGACATAAGTGTTAAGGAACGTTTTCTGCACACGAGGAGGAGAGATAACGAATAATGAAAAATGAGGCGAACCGCCCGGGAATCGAACCCAGGGCCTTCCAATTGCCGGTCGGACGCTCTACCATTATGCTACGGACCTCACTCAATCACAAATCGAAATTCTCCCACATAGGGCAGAAACCAATACCCTGAGAGGGCACCCTCGCAAATCGTGAATATGCGCATATAACTGCAATGACCGCGCAGTATATAAATGAATAGAAACGACATAAGTGTTAAGGAACATTTCTGCACACGAGGAGGAGAGATAACGAATAATGAAAAATGAGGCGAACCGCCCGGGAATCGAACCCAGGGCCTTCCAATTGCCGGTCGGACGCTCTACCATTATGCTACGGACCTCACTCAATCACAAATCGAAATTCTCCCACATAGGGCAGAAACCAATACCCTGAGAGGGCACCCTCGCAAATCGTGAATATGCGCATATAACTGCAATGACCGCGCAGTATATAAATGAATAGAAACGACATAAGTGTTAAGGAACGTTTCTGCACACGAGGAGGAGAGATAACGAATAATGAAAAATGAGGCGAACCGCCCGGGAATCGAACCCAGGGCCTTCCAATTGCCGGTCGGACGCTCTACCATTATGCTACGGACCTCACTCAATCACAAATCGAAATTCTCCAATATATATATATATATTGGAAAGGATGTACCAGAAAAGTGCATGCAGATTTTCGTACACTACCATAGAAAGATATGTTGTCTTTCGTTGTTCAATGAATTTCATTCGATATATGGGCACGCAATAGCATATCGCCATACCCCAAAATATATAAATAGTAACTTTTGGGGATTTTTTTAAATTTTAATTTTCTCGGAGAACATTTTTCCGCATATGTACCAATAAAGAAATTTTAAATGGGGTTTATTCACTTATTAATGAAAATATAGAAATAATAAATTATTTCTACAGTTTCTAACTAAATAACTTATCTTTTTATTATATGTTTATAAATAAAGAATAGTTTTATAGTTATTTGTTAAGACTTGAATTTGGATACGAACATTCTTTTTATTTCTACAGAAGGAATGTAACAAAATTCTTTACAGGTTTTGGGGGACATTTTTTTTGTAATTTTGATAGATGATATTTTTTGTAACAAATTTTGATAAGTTAAACGAGGACGATGGCATGGAAACACATCCGATTTAAGTTCACAAGAAAATCTTGGTGCAATTTTCAAAGAAGGAACCGAAGTAGCTCTCCACGATATTCGAAGGGCCCAAGGCCGAAATTCGAGAGAAATGTTAGTGAGAGAGAGATAGAGTACTCAAAGAGGCTTTGCAAAGCATCGAGATTGACAAAGAGTTGTTTGGGCGACTCTCGCGTTCCTTTGAAAATCATGTTAAATTGATGTTGAAAGAACCAGGAATGAATATTGGTCGGTATTGAGTTTTGTCAGATTTTATAAATTCATCAAAAATATATTTTCCTATTAATCCCCCCAACCCCCAAACGGGTAAAGAATTTTGTTACACCCTAAATTTAATATAGACTAAATGTCATCAAAATTTTTTTTTTTTAATAATAAAAAAAATCCATTTGACTTGAAATTCCTTTAAATTTTTATGAATATCTTCTTTTGTTGAAAGTTTGAATTAAATTTTATTTCTTCGTTCAATCATTTTAAAATGAAGAAATTTGTAAATAAAAAAAATAAAAGACTAAAAAAGGTAATCCAAGTTATATTTTTTAAACGTAGAATTGAACTATAATTTCGATGATGTTGAGTCGTTTCGTTTTGTTTCGTTTTGTTGATAAATTTATCGATTTCTTTTTTTATTGTGGTGCAACAAGTTTGAAATGCGTTTCGGTATTAGTATTTATTTAAAATTTGATTTCATTTTTTCTTTCTTCTTCAGATTTACGTTTAAAGAATTCCGTTTTTTGGCTTATCGGAATTCCTTTCATTCTTCAACCTTTGGCGGTTTCATCAAATCAAAAATTGATCTCGAACTGGAAATCATTTCCTCATGAGAACTCCAATTCCGATGGCACGATTTTTCCATTTGACATTAAAACAGAAAAAAATACAACAGTCCGAAATCTTCAAAGCTCGCAAAAGGACGCGAAACTCCTCCTCGCAGCTTCAAAGGATTTTCGACCTTCTGATAAAAATTACGAGGAAGGATCATTGAACGGGACGAGATAAGTGATACGTCTTTTCCAACCGGGAGAGAAAGGGCTCATAATTTGATTGCGCTTGATGCTGTGATCGCTTTTAATGGTTCAAAAGGAAGTACCTTTTACCCGGTTAATGGAGAGGAGAAACAGACGCAGCAGGGTCCGGAGTACGAACGGGAAGACTCATTAACGCAAACTTTGATCCCAGAGAGGTTGAAATTTAAAAATTTTTCGATGCCAACCTCGACAACGAGAAGCGAAATTAATATCCAATTAAAAACGAGATTTAATGACGTAAAACCGCGGAATTTTTTCGATAAGTTGTCCAAATTTTCTCGACAAGAACGGGTGGGTGAGGAGGAGAGAGCGATGATGCCCCGTTCGTCGAACGCGATAGAAGAACACGAAGAGAGAAAGGAGAAAATTTCTCCTCAAAGAGAGCCCCGAATGAGGACAAAAAAACGGTAAATGAGAAAAGGAAACGCAATAGAGAGAGAGAAACCTACGAGGCCATTAACGGCTTTATTTACTTTAATGTTGCACAAAAGAAACCGTCAAAAGACGACCTGGAAAATACTGAGAATAATTTTAAGAACTCGACGAGAGGAAAATTATTACCCGAAATGGAACATTTGAACGACGAAAAACAGTCGCAAATACTCGAGCATCTCCCGAAGTATCTCTTGAAGGACGTAGCTAAAGACACGCACGTAAATCAAGCGCTTCTTCACGTCAACAACGGCAAAAGAAAACGTGAAAAGTTATTGACATTATTTTTGTATGCTTTGACGAAGTTTAACCAGTCACAAGAATCTCAAATAATAAGGTTGGCATATTGCTTCTTTTTGCTCATTTGCAATCTGCATAAACTGCTATTAGTAAAGGGAAAAAGGATAGACGGATATAAAAGTATTAAAAGAGAGAGAGAGAGAGAGAGAGAGAGAGAGAGAGAGAGAGAGAGAGAATATTTCAAGTCTTAGTCACCCCTAATTTAATGATTAATATTTTAAAATAATAATAATAATAATAATTATTAGCGTTCATCTGAAAAGTAAATTTTGAAATTAGACTCGAATTGGTTTAAAATTAATTTTAATTATTATTATTTCACTTAGAGAAAATTAATAAATTATCCCAACACAGCTTTTATATTAAGGGATAAATTTTTCTCTCTCTTGCCTTTTAGGGAGATTTTCTCCCCGGGAGATCAGAAGCCCCCTACTGCTCTCTTGAAGCAATCTGGACGCCCAACGGAGCCCCATCAAAATTGCAAGAATTTTCTTTGCAATTTTACAGTTTTCAACAACTTGAAACTAAATAAGAACTTTTCGTGCGTCGTCGCTGCCTTACAACAACGATTCTCGGGTAAGATGAAGTAAAAACCTCAACTTGAATTAATCTCTTTGTAGATAAAAGCTTTAATTTTTTGTGGTATTCCTTATGAGTAATAAAATAAAATACATCGGACCATATTTAATTTATTGAAAAAAAACAAATTTTTCGTCCCATAAAACTGAAGCTCTTCGATAAATTACTCTCGTTTTTGTGGGTTTTTATGTCCATTTATTACAAGGAAAAACATTTATGAATACTATCTACACACTAATTTTTTTCACTTAATCAACACACACACACACACACACACACACAACTGCAGTGCAAGGTCTGAGTTTTCTTTTTAACTGAACTTGCGACTTATCGTTTACCTTCAGTCGCACTTTATTTTCATGAATAAAAGCCATTTGTGTGAATAAAACTTTCGTGAATAAAAGTTTCTTATGAAGAAAAGTTGTTACAAATAAAACTCATCACGCGAATCTTCATAAACAATAATTATCTCTACGAATTAAAGTCGCAAGTAGGATTTCTTTCAAGTATATCGCTCGTTTCTAATAAATGAATCTTTATCATTCATTGAAGTGTGTGTGTGTAAATGAAACCTGTTATTACTTTCTAAGCCTATTATTACTTTCCTTCATCTCTCAACTCGTCACAGTCTTCCACACGACTATCCCTTTACCTTCAACAATACGCATCTCAATCCTTCCTCTTTTCTTAACATTCTTGGTTTCCTTTTCTCGTGAGCTTTCCTCACATATACTCTCTTTCTAAAACAGAGGTTAGGTATGCTATACCGCCTCCCCAATTTCTTTACCCCCACTCAGTTGCTGTCTCTGTACAGGGGTGTTGTCCGCCCCCCTGTATGGAGTACGCTTCTCATGTGTTGGGTGTCTTAACCCACACAGTTGTACTTGACCGGGTGAAATCAAGGGCTTTTCATCTCATCAATTCCCCGCCTCTTACTGTCTTCAATCACTCTCTCTTCGCCCCATTATTGCCTCACTCTCTTTACTATCGCTATTATAACGGACACTGCACTTCTAAACTCCCTAACTGCATGCCTCCTCCTTTAAGGAGAGCACGCAGTACCAGACTTTCAAGATATTCTCATTCCTTTTCTGTCCAACTCTTTAACGCAAGAGTTAATTAGTATTTGCAATCTTTCATCTACTCCACCGGTCAACTCTGGAACAATCTTCCTCAATCCATCTTCCCCCTGTCCATGACCTCCAATCCTTCAAACGCAGAGTGTCCAGGTATCTCGAAAACCTTGGACTTTGATTTTGGCTCCCTTCTTCCTCTGTGGGAGGGGGAGGGGAGGCGTTTTTTCAGGCGTTCGACCTTGGCCCCCTCTTTCCTGAATGAAAAAAAAATACATTAATTAATTAATGCTGTTAATTTTGAATATATTTTCTGCAACTGGTTTCCATCAAGAGTTTTATGTAATTTATTCTCATGATTAGTCTTATATTAATCATTGTGTGTGTGTGTTGGGGGGGGGGGGGGTCACATATATATATATATATATATATATATATATATATATATATATATATATATATCGGGTGTGCAAAAAAAAAGGGAGACCTCGAACTTTGGCTGTAAAATCCAGTTATAGTCAGATTTCAATATTTTTTTCACACCCAACAACTAAGTAAATTTCCTATACAGTGAGCGGATTTCAAAGAAAACTAATGAAAATTACGGATTTATTGAACATTTCTTTATGCCACTGGAAATTCTCCATTTACACTACTACTGCATTGTATGTGCAGATAAAAAGTTACAAAGTACTCACATATGGTGCTACCTTAATGTTAAAAAAACTGCTCGATATGTTTACCACGAACTTCTACAACCTTTTTTAGTCTAGGACGGAACTCATCTATGGCTTTATTGATTTGTTCTTGTGGTAGCTCATCCCATTTTTCCAGAAGAAGCTGTCGTAAATAAGCGACATTTCTTACTTTGACCCGATAAATTCTCCGTGACAAATTTTCCCAAAGGCCGTAATCGACAGGATTTAAATCAGGACTGTTTGACGGCCAAATTTAATACCGCTACCTGGTATTCTTTTGATATCTCCTGTTTTATCGATTTTCTTAAGAAGCTTGTCCAAATCTCCTGCTTTAATAATTATCAACTTGAACCCATGATTAGCAAGATTTTTCTGGAATATTCGCCATAAATCCAATTTCTCAGCTAAAATGCTAAAGGATGGCATGCAAACTATAAAATTACCTAGTACTAACATACTAAAATTTCATGGATCTATGTATCGTATTTGCCGAGATATGAAGGATTTAAAAGGTTCCCCTTTTTTTGCCGACCTGACAATGCAGTGGTAGTGTAAATGGAGAATTTCCAGTGGCATAAAGAAATGTTCAATAAATCCGTAATTTTCATTAGTTTTCTTTGAAATCCGCTCACCGTATAGGAAATTTACTTAGTTGTAGGGTGTGAAAAAAATATTGAAATCTGACCATAACTTTAGATTTTACAGCCAAAGTTCGAGGTCTCCTTTTTTTTGCCCACCCGATGTAATTTATATAACCTTTGGTTTGCTTCCGCCCAAATTGTTCATTCTGAAGAAGGTCAAGTCTTTCACTCCACGTTAGACCTCCAGTTTAACGTGGAATCCGAACCACGCACCACCAGCAGCCCAGCGTCTAGGCCACCCAGGGTACCCATTTATCTACGAACCACTTTCTTTATTGTGTGGAAGGATAAAGAGCTGGGTTTTGCTGCGTGCCGCCTGCCGTCACCGGGTCTTGATCCAGGGGCCGATGGATTCGTATTCAACGACGCTAACCACTACACCACCGAGGTGCTATATATATATATATATATATATATATATAATGTGGTAGTGGTTAGCATCGCTGACTACGAATCCACCGGCCCCAGGTTCGATACCCGGTAACGGCAGTCTGCGTGCAGCAAACCCAGCTGTAGATAAATGAGTATCCTAGCTAGCCTAGAGGTTAAGACGCTGGCCGCTGATCGGGAGGTTATGAGATCGAGTCCGGGCAAGGACTTTGTAATTTCTGACCATCCGTGGTGGATCGTGGTTCGGATTCCACGTTAAGGTGTAGGTCTAAATGGAACAACAGGCCTGACCTTTGTCAGAATGAACAATGAAAGAAGAAAAAAATAACACACAGAGCTCACTGCGACAGCAGCATGCGTGTAGCGACTCTGTCGGCGTGACATAGATTCAGACATTTTTCAATTGTAAGCCATTAAATATCATAGAAAAGGATATAATGAAGGCTAGGTAGGTTAGGTTAAGTTAATTAGATTATTTACATTAGGTTAAATGTTGCCATCCACAACTGAAAATTGTTGCGGTTCCGTAAGGTAGCCAAACGATGTGCGGCAGCGGCGTGTGTGTGTGTGTGTGTCGTATGTGTGTGTGTGTATGTGGTAGTTTGCCTCATTTTAAAATGTTTTCGATAAAATACTTTCTTTAGATTTCGTATTTCGCAAAGATGTAATTTTGGTAATTGCGTCTGTAATCATTCCTAAAACTCTTTGCTGATTTATTGGTCTACTTTCGAAAAGACTCTTAAATGAAAATGCATTTTCTTTTCCTCTCTCTCTCTCTCTCTCTCTCTCTCTCTCTCTCTCTCTGTCTCTCTCTCTCTCTCTCTTAAAATTTATTTCAAAATACTGATACCAATAAAAATATTTTGAGAAACTTTTTTACATCGAAGAATGTTCACTTTCCAAAGAATTTTTTTTTTCTTTTCGTTCGAGATTTGTTTTTTATTTTACTTTAATTTTCTTTGCTTCTTTTCATTTGTGTTTTGCGAGAACATAATAACCAATCGGAAAACTGGATTTGTACCGAATCTGTACAGAGAAAAATTTTCACTGTTAAAAGTTAGCGATTTTTAGGGTACTTATCTTAATATATATATATATATATATACACACACACACACGAGATTAAAGCTTGAGAATGCTCCAGTGATTGGAGCGAAACGTTGCTACTCCTGCTTTCCTTTTCCTGCGTGCAATATCTCAACACTGAACCAAAACAATGGATTTCGCCGCATATATACGAGTATACAGGGTGATGCATAAATGTGTTTCATAAATCGCAGGGTGTATTCTTAAGCCAAAAGTAAAGAAAGAAGACCATATAAACATAGGTCGAGAAACCCGTAGGTTTCGAGCTATAGCATCGGACAGAAAAATGAAACTCCGAAAGATTTTTTATATTTTATACAAATACACAGTGTGGTACATTTGCTTCATTAAAGTAAATGTTCGAAATTCTTTCCTACTTCTTGAGTGCATGCCTCAGTACGTCGCACCAGTGATTGTCTGACATACTCAAATATTCCTGGAGTATTGCGGATCGTTTCGCAATTGTCTCGAACTCGTTGCCACAATTCATCACGTATTCGGACTTCTGTAACATAACCTAGGCTTTTCAAATGACCCCAAGTAATAATCAAGAGCATTTAAATCTGGTAGGGCCGAATTTCGAACATTTACTTTAATGAAGCAAATGTATCACACTGTGTATTTGCATAAAATGTAAAAAAATTTTAGAAGTTATTTTTCTGTCGCGTGCTATAACTCGAAACCTACTGGTTTCTCGACTTATGTTTATATATTTTTTTCTTTATTTTTGTCTCAAGAATACACCCTGCAGTTTATGAAACACGTTTATGCATTACCCTGTATATATATATATATATATATATATATATATATATATATGCAAAGAACGACGCTTGTATAGAAGAACGTTCCGCACAAGATGAGGAGGGAGAACGAACAAATGAAAAATGAGGTAACCACCCGGGAATCGAACCCTGGATCTTCCGATTGCCGGTCAGATATGCTAACCACTACAGCATGGGCCTCGATTAATCAGAAGTCGTAATTCTCCTACACAAGCGTCGTTCTTTACATTAATTATACTGTGTGTTGTTTGCAGTTAAAATGTATATATATATATATATATATATATATATATATATATATATATATATATATATAAAGAACGACGCTTGTGCAGAAGAGCGTTCTGCACTCATCTTGTGCGGAACGCTCTTCTACACAAGCGTCGTTCTTTACATTAATTATACTGTGTTGTTTGCAGTTAAAATGTATATATATATATATATATATATATATATTGTGTGTGTGTGTGTGTGTATATACACGGTGAACCAAAAGTAGGTGGACAGCAGGTTGAATACGGTTTGTGTTATATTATATTATAACTATGGTGTCATTATAACTATGGTGTTTGTGTTATATTATATTAAATATTAACTAAATTTATTTAAATTTTATTTTGTATTATAGTATACAAAAAAATTAAATATGTATTCTCAAAATAAACGTTATCATTTACTGTCCACCTACATTTGGTTCACCCTATATATATATATATATATATATATGGGTGTGTGTGTGTGTGTGTGTGTGGTGGAAATAGTTATGATACCCGTAATACATGTAGTAATGTATGATATTTGTATTAATATCATGAAATTTTTGTCACTCCACTCCACTCCATTTTTCTCTCCACTCACTCTATCACTCACTTCACTATTCACTATTTAATCACCGTTAATCCATAGTAACCTCACAATATACCTACTATTCTATTACCAGTATTCAATGAACCTCAAACCAGTTGGTACCATTCACCTATAATATGTGACCAGTACAATCCAATTCCTATACACTGACTCTTCTCGGTGAAGGTAACAATTTTTCAAAGAATATTATTATTCCCGTCCTGACCCGAATTGTAAATATGCCTCAAATTGGTATTCAACGAATCCTTTCTAAGGCAAATTTCCCGTCCTCACCATTTTGGGTCGGTTTACTCGCTGAATTTCTTACGAATTTAATGCATATGAAATCACTTATCTTAAACCATTAACATAATAAACAGCGGCTTTTATCGCATCTTTTGCTCTCTTCTTCGAACACCTTCGGAATAAATGAATCAAATGCAAATATAAATTATTCTGACGGATTTTTCCAATTTAATTTTTTTTTTTTTTTTTTTTTAACATTCTACAATTATCTTTTTTTCCTCTCTGAAAATCGATTCCTTTTACTTCTTCGACAAAATATGATCACCCTTTTGTATGTCCAACTTCAATATCAAATATTCTTTAATACGAACGTCTGCAATGAAAAAAAATCATTATAAAATATTAATTTACATAAAATGATATTTACTATTTTATAAATAGATTTTCTAACAATAAATTCATCTTTATTTTACTTCGAAGGAAAATAGAAATAATGTTTTACCGGCAAATTAAAGATGCTCTTATAATTAGGAGTATATATATATATATATATATATACTGTATAACCGATCAAAATTATAGGGAAACCATCAGAATTCCCGAAATCATTAGGTTCAGGAGGAGTCGGAAAATCTTCCACTCATATATACCCTTCTAGTTTGTGATACCTCATCTAATTTGTACGGAATTACAAAAGGTGTCGGAGTAAAGAAGATCATGCGGGTGAAAATACACTCTGTAGTCTTTAGGTACTCAGACTCTATAAAAGATGTTATTACGGCTGGTGAGAAAGCTTGGTAATTATGTATGGTGGTAAACCAAATGGTATTCTTGACGGTCTACGCTATAAACGTTTCTGTGGGAAGGTTGTGAAGACTATAACTTCAGTTCAAGTGAAATCATTGTCACCCACAACTGCAGCTGCTAAATACCATTTTTTGGCAAATCTTTTATCAATTGCAGTCCTGCCTAGGGAATGAATCATTGTAGCCTGTGGAGTCGGGTTGGAAAGTGGCAAGCGGACATTTTTTTCCAGTACCAACTAATGTTCCTTCAGCACCTAACAACCTTTTAGAAATGATAAGGTGCAATTGTAAAACGGACTATAGCTCCCCAAGATGCATATGCAGAAAGTTTAGCCTAGACTGTTTCTCAGCTTGTGGAGAGTGCCGCGATTCAGCATGTGCAAACTGTCTTGTTATAACCATAGATGATGATGATGATGATGATATTGAAGTCGACACTCCACTTTAATGTGCAGGACTCTGAGACACTAGAAACTAGTATAACACTCGAAGCACTGCATTACGCTTACATTTTTGCGCATATAATCTATATTCTGTCTGTGTCGCCATTTTGCATCTTTATAAGCCACCTCCATACAGAGTCACTTATTTGCTTTATTGTTATATTTTCAACATTTTCCGTACTTTATACATTTTAGGTGGTATATTGTTTAATTTCAAGTATTTTATTCACAATACAGCGCTCACCCGAATACCCTTCGCACTATTTCCACGAAGAAATTTTGCGTTACTCAAAAATGTGGTAAAGAGCACGGGTCTAAACATGATATTTTTTTCTATTTCCGCCAATCTGATCTTTCTACATTTTTAGTTTGTTGTTATGTGGATCTTACAGAAATAAATTGTGCAAGAAAATATTTTATTGCAATTTCTTCGATCTTCACCCTGGTTATGGTGCCAAATTGCATGCTAATACTAGTTTTTACTTTCCTGTCAAGTTCATCCGAAAGTAACTCAATGGGGCTGAGACCGGGGGATTGGGAAGAGGGGTTCGCGTTATTAGTTTCTAAACCCGCTTCTTCCACTTTCCATTATATTTAATTGTTTACAGTTCAAGCTGCGTGCTTAAGGTCGTTATCTTGCCGAGAAATTAACCCATTGCTCATAATTCGACCCCAATGATGTTTATTACTTCATTTTACAATTTTTGCACGTTCAGTTTGTCATTATTTTTATTTTTTAAATAAATACTGAATAGAAGTGAAACTTTCTTTACTTTTACAAAATTTTGAAGGATTAACATTTCTCTTTAAAGAAAGAAAACTCTTTAACAGCAAGGTAATGTGCTAAAAATGCTAAGCAAGCAGCTCAAATTGACCAATATCATTGTAAACATAGCCTAAATCAATTTTTAACAAAGGAAATCGTGCTAACTTTACAAATTATCAAAGCTATTTTGAAATTTTCTTTGGCCAAACTACTTAGAATATATGTAAGCTTCAGCGGCACATGATGCTTTGCAAAAATTTAGTATGAAATTTTTTCTTGAGTGCAGACCTTTATATTACCATAAAGGGCTTAAGGCATTTTTCTGGCCACTTTTCTTCTACCTCTTTCCTGACATAAAGTCTACGTTTTGTTCCAAAAATTTCAGATAGGCACTCGTCAGTTCAAAGTACTTTCTTCCACTTCCACTTCCACCAGTCTAGTCGTTTCTGTTTGATTCCTTGCCTTAGCAGGGGTCTCTGAGTCGCAACTCTTCCCCTCAGGCCAGCTTCTCCTAAGTACCTTATCAGAGTTTCCTTTGAGAAGCTACTTTTTGATGTTAAACTGAAGCAGCCGCAATATTTGTACTTACATGAATGCGATTAGCTTTCGACTTCGTAACGATACTCCTGCCTTCTTTCCTTTCTCTTCTTTCTCTGTTGTCCTTTGTTTTCCTGCTCTCGCCTTATTCATGGCACTATTTGTTTCTCAAAATCTAGTGATGGACGTTTACATTCCATTGCATGAAACAATTAATTTTTCTGATATTTCCCTTACCGAGTGAACTTTTTTATGATAGCCAAATTTGCATTATGGTTTACTTCCTTCTTTGGGGCTATCTATTTACCTGTGGGTAGAGATTATATAACGTTAAATATATCCAAAATGGCCAGATTCATTCTATAAAATAATGAATAACCTAAAATTATCACAAACTATTCTTTTCCATGCAGGTAGGAGGGACCAAGGGCGAACGTCCGCAAAAACGGCCTTCCCCTCTAGAGGGAGAAGGAGAGAGCAAAAATCAAGGTCCAGCGTTTCCAAAATGCCAGGAGACTGCGTTTGAAAGATTGGAGGTTATGGACAGGGGAAAAGATGGAATAAGGAAGGTTGTTCTAGAGTTCACCGGTTGAGTAGATGAAAGATTGAGAATACCAATTAACCCTTGCGTTAGATAGTTGGACAGAAAAAGAATGAGAGTGTGTTGAAAGTCTGGTACTGCAAGCTCTCCTTAAAGGAAGAGGCATACAGTTGGGGAGTTCAGAAGAGTAGTGCCCGTTATAATAGCGATAGTAAAGAGAGAGTGAGGCAACACTGAGGCGAAGAGAGAAGGATTGGAGACAGTCAGTAAGAGGCGGGGAATTGATGAGACGAAAAGCCTTTGATTCCACCCGGTTAAGTACAGCTATGTGGGTTTAGCCACCCGACACATGAGAAGTGTATTCCATACAGGGACAGACAACACCCCTGTACAGAAACAGCAACCGAGTGGGGGTGAAGAAACTGCGGAGCCGATAAAGCACACCTAACCTCTTAGAAGTTGTTTTAGAAAGAGAACATATGTGATCTTTCCAGGAAAGATCACGAGAAAAGGAAACACCAAAAATGTTAAGAGAAGTGGTAGGAATGAGTTGTGTAATGTTGAAGGTAAGGGGATAGTCATGTGGAACATTGCGATGCGTAAACAGGTGAGGGAACTGAGTTTTTGAGGCATTGAAAACCACAAGGTTTTCTCTGCCCCAATCAGGGATAGTAGAAAGACTAGAGGTCAGGTGCACCATAGCCGTCTCACGCGAATCATGGAGTGACTGTTAAAAGGGACGCTTTGTGAAGCGGGTGAAGAAGTGAAGGGTGGATGGGACAGGAAATGCGTCTTAAAAGGTCATTAATAAATAAAAGAAAGAGAGTGGGTGACAGAACCACTATTAGCAACATTAGAAGAACAGTGGCCTCGACAATCGAAGCTATAGATCGAACAGAAAGGACATCAGAGATAAAGACACAACTAGAAGGATAGAAACCGAAGGAGGACAGTTTAGAAATTAAGGATTTTTGCCAAATTCTATCAGTCTTTCGATATACCAAGGGCAATAGCAAAGGTTTCACCCGGAATCCCGAAAGGAGCATGACCAAGAGTTAGGGATGCAAGAAGATCGCCAGTAGAGCGTCCTTTGCGGAACCCATACTGACGCTCTGAAAAAAAATTGAGAGAAGAGAGGTGTTTAAGAATCTTCCTATTAAGGATAGATTCAAACACTTTAGAAAAGCAAGAAATCAAAGCAATTGGACGATAGTTGGAGGGTTGAGAGCGGTCACCTTTCTTTGGGAAGGCTGAATGAAAGCGAACTTTCAGCAGGAAGGAAAAGTACTAGATGAAAGACAGACAAAAGAGTTTGCCTTGGCAGGGTGTTAGTACAGAAGCACAATTCTTGAGAATAACAGGAGGGACCGCATGAGATCCGTACGCCTTCCTAGAGTTCAGCCGAGATGGGCAGAATAAACATCTTTGGAAAAGATTTTAATTTTAGGCATAATTACGTCAGAAGGAAGGGGAGATGGAGGAACAGCACTAGAATCGTCCAGGGTTGAGTTGGAAGGGAAAGTTTGAGCGAAGAGTTCATCTTTATCGGGAGAAGAGATGGCAACTTAGCCATCAGAATGGAAAAGAGGAGGGAAAGAAGCAGCAAATTTGTTGAAGAGGTTTATGGCTACTATTGGCTAGGTGCCAGACAGAGCGAGAAGAATTAGAATTTGATAGGTTTTCATATTTTTGTCTGATGAAGGAATGGTTGGCAAGATGAAGAATAGTTTTTGCACGATTCCAGGCAGAAATATAAACAGCGAGAGAGTCGGGAGTTGGATGACGACGGTACCTTCTGAAAGCTTCCTCTCTGTTGCGGATAACATTGGAACAAACAAATTTAAACCGAGGTATTTTCGCATTCCGCTCGCGCAAATACTGCCAATGCACTGTTATTCACCTGATTTAGCGTTGGATTGATTGGTGGGGTAAAGGAGTCCAATTTCATTACGTATCACTAGTTCCACAAATATCCAAAAATCTCTAAACGTAATTGGTTGAACGAATTTCTCTATTGATAGAACATGATACTAAGTCATCATCATTATTTGAAATTGTCGAGTTCGGTGATTTTCAGTAGGTGTTCCTAGAATTTTGACTGCCAGTATATATATATATATATATATATATATATATATATATATATATATATATATATATATATATATATATATAAAATAAAATTAAGAGGAAACTCGACTGTTATAATAGGGCTTTCGATTACATGTCAAAAATGCTCACTACATCAGTTCGCCATCTGGTGCCAAAATTTATTTCGAGTGTTCGTTATTCTACTCTGTTATATATATATATATATATATATATATATATATATATATATATATATATATATATATATTAGAACTGAAAATAGATTTTAGGTAAAAAGTATTTTTTATTTTTTTTTTGTTTTGTTTTCCAAGATTGATTTTTCTTTTCCTTTTTTTACTTTTCCATTTTATTTTTTGTACCTTTTTGAAGTCTTTTTACGCGAAATCCTTTCAAGCATTTTCATTGCAGGAATTGAGAACGCGTATTTTAAGTCTGGTGTAACTATTCAAAACAGGTATTCGAGTCCCTTTTAATATCAGCGAATAAAAAAGCAAGCGAATCTTTTATTTTAATGGGAAAAAAATTTAATATTTTAAACTATTTATTTATTATTTATTATTTATTATTATTATTATTTATTTATTATTTACTTTTCACGCTCGCGTCTGTCGATATTTTTTGGCTAAATACGTTTCTATCCCGCGTATGTAATCCGTTATTCAGTTTAACCGATGTTTAACGGCTCAGAAAAAAAAAAAATTATTGGTTACGAACGCGTATATGGTTGCTATGACAACGGATCGAGAAAGTTAATTTAGCATCTACGCGCGTTACTAGAAAAAAAATAATAAGCATTGTTGAATTAGCGGTTTGGATCAGTTCGAATTGGTTGGCAAATAGCTAACCAAATATGCGGTTGGTATAACTAAATATTTATGTTCTGCGCGCGTGATACTTTACGTATATACAGACATAGAGTCTTTAATATACAGACATAGAGTCTTAAAAGCCCATTTTACTTAAACTGGAAATAACCATCGAAATTACGAATACCCAAAATGTTATCTAATCTTTACGCGCTTTTATTATACATAAAATAGAAATTTTATATCGTAATATAAAATTCATGACTCCAAAATTCCTAAAACAGCTACTTCCCTCCCCCTATACCCCTCCTCACCCCGAGAAACGGGATCTGTTGCACGCTGCGTAAAGAAAATCATTATGGAGGTGTTTATAAAATAGAATGAATATTTTGAGGGTCATTATATTTCATGTTAATTACTTATTACCCGATACACATTCTATTAAATTATACCTGTTGAGCGCTCAAACTTAATTACCTCAGTTAATTACGTGAAATTTATACGATCGCGGCAAAAGACAAGCGACAAAGTAAATGAAGTCGAGTAGAATTGGTTCTCCGTTTTTGAGTACCACTAATTTTAACCGAAACCAATGTATTTTTTAAGAAATTATTGGCATTTTTATTATTTTATCCGGAGCTGTAATTTTATTTGGACCTTTTCCGTTCTATGGGCACCATTGAAATGAGAGAAATTAATATTTTTTAAACTTATTTTTAACTTTTTATTAAGGATAGAGTTTGCACGATTCCAGGCAGAAATTAGGTACTCTAAATCAGTACATTTTGAATAGGAGAAATTTAATTTATTTACATAATTTAACAGCTCTTAACATAAACAAAAACAAAAATATTTGTTGTTTCTTCAAAAATTTGGCGATTTATTACGTTACATTATCATTATTATTGACCTTACCTAACCTAACCTAATCTAACCGGATCACCTGAAGATCAGGGCCACCAGCCTTCTTTAGTTAGCTTATAAGGCTAACTAACGAAAATATCACGACTTAACCAAACCAATCGTCAAGGGCGTACAGTTGACCTAACGATTGGTTAGGTTAAGTCGTGATATTTTCGTTAGTTTAGACTTATAAGGCTAACTAACGAAGGCTGGGGGCCCTGATCTTCAGGTGATCCACCTAACCTAACCGGATCTTATTAAAAATTTGGACTGTGTCAAATGTTTTTGAAAATTTTGTCACCAGTACAGTTTTTTATACTGATTCTAAATACCCAACTCATTTTTTGCGAAAATAAATATTTAACATTTTATTAGCGTTTGTTTGCAGGAATAGTGCCAGCTTCTGCATACGGACTCGCATAAACAGTAATTTTTTGTTATTAAATGTTCCCCGGTCAATTGAATGCCCGGTTAGGTCAATTGAATGCCAGGTTAGGTCAACTGAATGCCCGGTTAGGTCAACTGAATGCCCGGTTAGGTCAACTGTACGCCCTTGACAATTGGTTAGGTTGAGTCATAATATTTTCGTTAGTTTTAATGAAAATATCACGGCTTAACCTAACCAATTGTCAAGGGCGTACAGTTGACCTAACCGGGCATTCAATTGACCGGAGGCAACTCGCAAGTAGATTACAGCATGTATTATCATATGCTCACACTACAACAATAATATTCACACTAAACTAGGTTAAGCAGGCAATAAATAAACATTAATAACAACAAAAATTACTGTGTATGAGAGTCCGTATGCAGAAGCTGGCATTATTCCTGCAAACAAACGCCAATAAAATGTTAAATATTTATTTCCGCAAAAAATTAGTTTCATATTTAGAATCAGCATAAAAAACTGTACTAGTGACAAAAATTTTCAAAAACATTTGACACAGTCCAAAGTTTTAATAAGATCCACGTAACCTTACTTAACCTAGCCTAACATATCCTAACCTGACCCAACTTAACCTATCGTTGGTACCCATAGAACGGAAAAGCCCCTTTTATTTTATTAGCCTACCTCGTATGATGGGAACATTGTCACTATAATCTTAGCGTCATCTTTTAAATTTCAAATTCTACTTTTAAGTTTAAAGTAATGTATCGCATTATTATAATTTAAATTATTAAAACCCAAAACCAGAAAAAAATATTTCATTAAGTGAGAAATTATATGGACATTAACTTCCTAGTTCGGTATAGCCTATATTTAGTTCTATTAAAATAGTCATTAGTCCGCATTTTTAAAATGTAGCTTTTAATTTCATTTACTGATGGAAAATTTCTTTTACATTTAAGCATGAGCTCGCAATAATTCATCGAAGGAGAATTAATATTAGCCATTTTGGTGTTAAAAGAGTGCATTTTTTTTTAAATTTTATTTTCAATATACTTTTAAACGCAAATACAAAATTGCTCACCGACAAAAAGTAAATTTAAATAGAAATTTAAAGCGAAATTATAAATAGCCACCATTGAATGTGCTCGTAATCCAGAGTGGCAAGACAAATAAAATACTGTACTCCGTACACCTCGAGAAGAATCTCGAGGACGACGGTTCAAACCCGGTAAGTGTGAGAAAAATGTACATATTTATTTCTTTATATAAAATGTATACGAGTGAATATATGGTAGTTGCGTTAGAGTTAAATGAAGAAATTGTAATCTAAAAATAAAATTTCAGGGAAATCAGTGAAATTGAACGGGACTAATTTAACAATACGACTTTCTTCTTTCAGTTTATTAACATTTAATTTGGATCACCTGAAGATCAGGGCCCCCAGCCCTCTTTAGTTAGCTTTATAAGGCTAACTAACGAAAATATCACGACCTAACCTAACCAATCGTCAAGGGCGTACAGTTGACCTAACGATTGGTTAGGTTAGGTCGTGATATTTTCATTACTTAGCTTTATAAGCCTAACTGAAGAAGGCTGGGGGCCCTGATCTTCAGGTGATCCCATAATTTTTTTTTACTCAAATTTATATTAAAAAAAAAGTTTAAAATAAGTAGAAACAAGCGTAGATGAAGTCGAGTAAACCATAAAATGTTTCTTTACAATTTAACTTACTTTTATTTACATTTATTTTAAAAAAGATTCATTGGTTGAGTTACCTATGGAAAAGTAGAATTTTAGTAGATTTGGGTACTTGTAGGTTATCCCCCCACCCCCCACCAATTTTGACAATATTTTCGTTAAAACTAACGAAAATATCACGACTTAACCTAACCAATTATCAAGGGCGTACAGTTGATCTATTAGTAAATAGTAAATACTATTCCAGAAACGAACAATGTTATAATTAATAATTAATAGATCAACTGTACGCCCTTGATAATTGGTTAGGTTAAGTCGTGATATTTTCGTTAGTTTTAACGAAAATATTCTGTCAAAATTTGTAGGGGGGGGGGGAGATAACCTACAAGTACCTAGATTTGTATCCAGTTTAGGTGGGAGGGATCTTTTCGGTTTGGCGCACTGCTACAGATTTTTACAAAACAGCAAATCAATTATTTACAATTTTTTTCCTAAGAAAATGTAAGTTAGGTTAGGTAGGTTAGGTTCGGTTACGTAGGTTAGGTTCGGTTAGGTTTAGTTACGTTACGTTAGAAATTAGACATTTCCTTAGGATAAAATTTGTAAATAATTGACTTGCTAAGTTTCGTAAAAATCTCTACCAGTTCGCCAAACCGAAAAGATCCGGTGGGAGCTATTAACGCAAAGGGACTCAGTAATTTCGTACCTAATTTTAAACAGTATTCTACCCATCTACATTTAGAATGAAGAAAAAGATGTAATAATTAGCGCAAGAATAAAAAATAAAATAAAATGAATTAAAGAAAAAAGTAGAGTTTAATAAACAAACCGTTTGTTATACGAAGGTCTCTCCTTTCAGTCCTTTCAGACTCGACCTTTTTCGCTATAATAAAATCAGTAAAGTTGACATTGTGCAACAAAAGGTTGAAATAAAATAAAATATATTGTTGAAAACATGTTCTCCACTCGTGTCGGACAACTTGAACATGAAAGAAAAAATAGGTTTTGGGGTTAATTGAAGATTGCAAAACCTTTACTCTCATAAATATATAACTAGTTTTATGTCGCTGCGAGGCAGAAAACACGAATATGAAAAGTTCTTTTAAAGGTTTCAGTTAAAAAACCATAAATGATATAAAATAGAAATAAATATGAAACGTAAATCTTAAAAACAAAACTAAAGTGTGATAAAAGAAAACGTCTTTTAAGAAGCGTGAAGCTTATAGAAACCATATAATTAATTGCGAGCAGCGGAAATACGTTCTATGTACAGGGTGGGCGGAAAGTAGCTCCCTATTTTGGATTGGTAAAAAAATACGTATATTATCCATTTATTTCAGAAGAAATAATATGAAAAGGTAGGCATACATGGTAGGTTTTCTATAAAATTCAATGTGGGCTCCAACTCTTTCCACCAGTTTCTGGAGCCGCCCAGGAATGGCGTCCACTGACTTTAGCAGGAACTCCGGCGGGATGGAGGACATGACTTCCCCAATTCGGTCCTCCAGTTCTTCCAATGTCCTCGGTTTGGTGCGGTAGACTTCTTCCTTTACCCACCCCCAAAGAAAGAAGTCGCACGGTGTCAAGTCGGGGCTCCTGGCTGGCCATTGATGTGGACCACGACGACCCATCCAACGTCCAGGGAAGTGGGCATCCAGCCACTCACGGACAACAAGAGCGAAGTGCGGAGGGGCGCCATCTTGCATAAATATCAGATCGTCGATGTTCTCCCATGTGCTGACAACCGGCCAGACCTCGTTTCGCAACATAGCAAGGTACCGCTCAGCATTCATGGTGTTGCGCAGAAGGAACGGGCCCACAACCTGATCTGAGGTCATACCACACCACACCGTTACACTGAACCGATTCTGCCGTTTTTCAGCGGTAACCATGGGATCCTCTCCTGCCCAGTAGTGGCAATTGTGGCGGTTGACACTTCGCTCTTGTTGTCCGTGAGTGGCTGGATGCCCACTTCCCTGGGCGTTGGATGGGTCGTCGTGGTCCACATCAATGGCCAGCCAGGAGCCCCGACTTGACACCGTGCGACTTCTTTCTTTGGGGGTGGGTAAAGGAAGAAGTCTACCGCACCAAACCGAGGACATTGGAAGAACTGGAGGACCAAATTCGGGAAGTCATGTTCTCCATCCCGCCGGAGTTCCTGCTAAAGTCAGTGGACGCCATTCCTGGGCGGCTCCAGAAGCTGGTGGAAAGAGTTGGAGCCCACATTGAATTTTAGAGAAAACCTACCATGTATGCCTACCTTTTCATATTATTTCTTCTGAAATAAATGGATAATATACGTATTTTTTTACCAATCCAAAATAGGGAGCTTCTTTCCGCCCACCCTGTACAATTCAGTTCACCAGATTTGAAACGACTGACTGCCTCAGTTCTGCTTCGTCCATGACGGTCTCGTTTCACGACATAACTACTTCTCTTGAAAACGCTTGAACCAGTCATTCCTATAGATCACTGGTTCCCAACCGGTGGTCCATGGCCCACTTGTTTGTCTTTTAGCATTATGTTAATAAATGTTAAAACAAAATTTGCTTATTAAACTTTATATAAACATGATACCAGCTTAGCAACATGAAAGGTAGGCCATGAGTTATTCGAATCAGCTCTAGTAGGTCGTCGCCTCAAAAAGGTTGGGAACCACTACGGCATAGATCATGTACATTGTACACCTACAGTAATTTCGAATCGATTCGATAAGTGGTTCCGCAGATGTTTATAATTTTTACAAATTTTGGCTAAATACTAAAATCCTTAAGAAGAATTTGAACAATTCCACATTCAGGATTCTCCACCAAAAAGTGGGCAACCCTAAAAAATATCACAGACACGTAAGTTAACTCACTGTCATAGATGTCAGGTAAAAATTTCTTCAAAGTCAACAAAATATTAATAAAAATTGGATAATCTCTAGAAGCGCTCCATTTTTCAATATTAAACATACACTCATAAAACATATACCATTTGAAAGCTCACATTTTTCTGAGTCTAAAAATGTAGTAATCCAAAAGTATCAATAGCAAATAAAAAGTAACTAGATTTAATTAATTGTTTGACGCGTGACGTCATTAACTACATTATAAAGGTTGGCTAAGTTATAAATCTTCAGTCTGTGTTGTAAGATGGTATTTTTGGTAATTGTTACGCTAACCTAACCTAACATGAATATGTTATTACATTATCATTTGTATAATTTAGGTCTCGGGGGTACGGGGGTGGAGCCCCCGTAAAGATCACGCATCACAAATTGATCGGTATAGGGTTTTATATTTAAACCTAGTTACTTTTTATTTGCTATTGATACTTTTGGATTACTACATTTTTAGACTCAGAAAAATGTGAGCTTTCAAATGGTATATGTTTTATGAGTGTATGTTTAATATTGAAAAATAGAGCGCTCCGAGAGATTTACCTAAAAATTAAACGTAAAACAATAAAAAAAATAAAAATTAATAATTTCTCTAAATATTACTCGTATACGATAAATTTATAAAAAGTTCTAATATGATAAATAGCATTGTGCGCAATATATTATACTTTCGCATAATCTTAATATTACAGTTCGTATCCAGTTATCGTAGAATGTTGACATTTATGAAAGGTTCAGTGTACAGCTTCAAATTTCACTTTATGTACTCTTTCTTATAAGAATATATTAAACATATCACGTAGATTATATTCATAAAAAAAACACGATTTTAAATTTTTGCGTGAAAATATACAATATGATGCAATTGCTCTTCATCACCCTAAATTTAATGCATTCTCTGGATTCGTACACGTCTGTGAGTTTGCCGCTGATTGGTTAGCTTTCGGTTCATTTGGCCAATAGCAAAACGAATATTTCATTTACCGTAAATAAATATATCGTATATGCGGCAAAATTGTGAAACACAATTACAAACTAAATGATAATTACGCAATGGAACAATAGTGGCTGATTTATCTTAACCAACAATGTTGACATAATTATCATGCCAGCCATTTTGCACACACACACACACACATTATTATATTATATATATACTGTAAAAACCATGTTTAGAATTTACACGGCAAAATAATATAAACACTTGTAAATTTAATAAAACACACGTGTGATACTCTAAAACACAATACTCATAAATTCGAGCATTATTCTCCAAAACACCATCATTGAAAACCTTATCACGAGTATATGGACTCTAAACACATTGTTTTAAGCACCGTTGAGGTGTTTAAATGACATGAACTGATTTTGTTTTCTCTCATTTTTAAACGCCATTCAAGAAAATGACACGTTTATTTGTAAAGAATCATTCGAAATTTCACGAATGATTATTAAAAAATTTATATGTTTACGCATATAAACAGTTATTGCTCTGTCTGCGCATGCGTTCTTGTCCTGTTTATCAACAGAAATTCATGGTTTAAAGTTTAAACTTTAACCCTTTGACGACCAGTATAGTTTCTTTGAACTAAAAAGTTTAAGTTTTATTGTTATTTACAATTAGATTTTTGGGTTAATTTTCCGACAACTAAACGATACCTGTATAAACATGTAGATGTATTTGTAGAAACGTTGCATCATTGTACAGTTTATATTATTATTTCCGTTGGGACAAATATGTCCCGTGGTCCTCAAAGGGTTTAAAGGGAACGTCGTGGAAAGAAGCTCCTTAGCATTTAAATTAAAGCAAGCTGATTACGGCTAATGAGATAATTAGTTATCTAATACAACAAATTGTTGTAAGTTTTATACAAAAATAAGGATCATCCGAAGATCAGGGCCCCCAGCCTTCTTTAGTTAGCTTTATAAGGCTAACTAACGAAAATATCACGACCTAACCTAACCAATCGTCAAGGGCGTACAGTTGACCTAACGATTGGTTAGGTTAGGTCGTGATATTTTCGTTAGTTAGCCTTATAAGGCTAACTAAAGAAGGCTGGGGGCCCTGATCTTCGGGTGATCCAAAACTAATTTGATAAGTCGTATAACTTTTGTGTGAAATGATAAACGCTTACGGTATTTAAGTTTGTCTAATAATTAATTCACGTTCGCGTGAATATAGGTTATAACATATTACGAGTTCCTTAAATCTACATTTAAACCTGATAATAATTGTGGTAGTTTAGCTTTCTTCGTAACCTCTTGACTCATTAACTAAAGAACGACCTCAGCTTCTGCTGCTGTAAAGTGAAGATGGGATCGAGAAAGATTACTCCAATTTTTAAGTACGCTTTCAAATTTTCTCTTTTGTATTTCTGTTCTAGAATAGTGTCAAAACATGTACAGTATTGGACAGAAAAAATGGGACGCCGCTTCCACGTTACTATGTAATGAAATTTTGAGATATACTGTATATACTGTAATATATTGAGTAATTTTTTTAAATACGTAGCACTTTGAAAAGTTTGGATTTTTTTTTATCAACTGAAACAAAAGCATGAAATTTTTACTGGACTGGTACTTACGTATTATCGGGACTACCAAACGTCATTTTCGTTTAAACTAATGAAAATATCACAACTTAACCTAACCAATCATCAAGGGCGTACAGTTGACCTAACCGGGCATTCAGTTGACCTAACCGGGCATCCAGTTGACCTAACCGGGCATTCAATTAACCTAACAGGTTAATATTGGTTATTTCACCTAAATATCTTCTGATCTTTTCTTATTAAAACGAAAAATGCCCGGTTAGGTCAACTGATTGCCCGGTTAGGTTAATTGAATGCCCGGTTAGGTCAACTGTACGCCCTTAATGATTGGTTAGGTTAAGTTGTGATATTTTCGATAGTTTAAACGAAAATGACGAGAGCAAAAATACATAATAAACAGTTTGGTAGTCCCAATAATACGTAAGTACCACTGGACTTCCTTTAAACATCCGTATGATGTCCTCTCAGCTCATTAACTCTTTGCACACAAACAACAAAATTTTGCACTACTCTGGACACAGTATATGTTGAAATGTGAGAAGTTTCTCGTTCAATTGATTCTTTCAATTCTTCTGTTGTGTGTGGATTCTGTTTAAATACTCTATCTTTTAAATAACCCCACAGATAAAAGTCAGAGGGGCTTAGATCTGGTGATGTTGGTGACTATGATATTCCTTTATCATAAACCGCAGGAAATCAATTGGACAGGACTCTTCCTTCGAAAGTATCGTGTAAGAAGTGAAGCACCTCGTGCTCGTGTGAGGTCTGGCTTAGGCTATGCAACTTCCAATGCAAAACAATTAATATCATACAAATTAAAAGAAAAATCACGTGAGTTAATAAAAAATACAAACCTTTTAAAGTGTCACATGTTTAAAAATTCACCATATATATAAGGTTGTAACATATATTCTGCTCGATTTTTTTGTTCACTCAGAACAAAAATTAAAGGACTTATAAGCAGAGATGCACCGGAACTTGCCGGAACTTTTAAAATGTTCCGGCCGGAACTTTAAGTGTTGCTTAAACAACGAAAAAAGAATCTGTTTCATAGAACGCCCAGAAATGTTAGTATGATATTATTGGTCTTTGTCTTGGTTTTTAAACTAATTTCTAAAACTAAAGCCGTGAAATGAAGTTCAAGTAGGCCACTTTGTTTTATAGGCTTTACCACTTTTTAATACAGTGTTTTTTTATATAGGAATACAACAATGCTTCAAGGTAAGATTCACCTTGTGTAGTATTTTTCCAAAACTCTATGTCATATCACCTAAAAATATTAAGTTTAGCATGTTTTAATGCATGAAACAGTAACAATATCACAATAAAAAGTTCCGGTTCCGGCCGGTTATTTTTTAAGGTTCCGGCCGGAACTGAACTTCATAAAATTGAGGTTCCGGTCTGAAGTAACCGACCGGAACTAAGTTCCGGTGCATCCCTACTTATAAGGACAAATTTGCTCGAATTTTTAGTTTATTCACAACAAAAATTAAATGACATAATGACAAATTAATCATCAATATAATTCCCTTCTATTTCTATAACCTCCTCCCACCTGTAGAAAAGTTTTTTTATGCCAGGTTCGAAGAAATCCCTTAGTTTCGAGTTAAAAAAAGTGATCACTTCGTTTTCGATAGCTTCCCTGGATTGCAACTTTTGTCCATCTAGGTGGTGTTGCATACTTCTGAATAAATGGTAGTCTGAAGGTGCGATGTCCGGAGAATAAGGTGGATGAGGCATTTTTTCCCAACCAAATGCTTCCAATTGGGCAGTGGTGATTCGAGCAGTGTGAGGGCGCGCGTTATCCTGGTGGAATAGAACACCTTCGCAATTAATTAATGCATGACGTTTTTCTTGTAATGCCATCTTCAGTCGTTGGAGTTGATGGCAGTAGACTTCAGCTGTGATTGTTTGGTTATCTGGCAGAAGCTCAAAATGAATAATTCCTTGCATATCCCACCAAACGCATAGCAAATTTTTCTTTGGATGGGGTCCATTCCTTGGCTGAGGTTCAGGCTTTGTTTCACGGCTAAGCCACTGATGTCGACGCTTAATATTGTTATAGAGCACCCATTTTTCATCCCCAGTGACGATCCGATTAAAAAAAACGGTGCCTACAGTTGCCGAGAAAGTAGTGATGTGCAAATATCGATTCGATGTTGAAGATTCGCTTGTGACAAATCATCCGGAACCCATTTTCCAACCTTCACTACTTTTCCTAACAGCTTCAAATGACGATGAATGGTCATATGGCTAACGCCGAGTTGCAGGCCAAGTTCTCTTACAGTTACCGTTGGGTTTTCCTCCACTGTTGCTTTCAGTAGTTCTTCATCTAACTCATTTGGTCGTCCTGTGCGTTGATAATCTTTCAGACTGAAGTCTTCATTTCTGAACTTCTCAAACCATCTCTTACACATCCATTCGCTCACAACATCATTTCCATAAACTCTTTGAATGTTTTTTGCGGATTCACTAGCGTTAGATCCTTTATGGAGCTCATACAGCAACACATGTCAAATATGCTCTTTCGTGGGCTCCTTGTTTTTTCAATTATATACTGTGATATCGTAGGGATGGCGTTGTAGCTGTATGAAAAACACCAGAGAAAATATTCATTAGCCTAATCCAACAC
The DNA here is from genome assembly GCA_023014485.1 of Bathynomus jamesi. Lineage (NCBI taxonomy): Eukaryota > Metazoa > Arthropoda > Malacostraca > Isopoda > Cirolanidae > Bathynomus > Bathynomus jamesi. Next base: position 1,049,051 of record JAJOZX010000040.1, read on the forward strand.
TAGCCTAAGTCATTCTGTATCATTCTGTGTCGTGATAAAACCTGTGCGAACCTGTCGCCACGTGTATTTTGGAACATTTCTAAAACTATTTCACATTATCTTGAGGTTATTCTATTATCTATCGTCCGTTTTCTAATCGAGCAGAATTTCTGTTACAACCTGATATATATATATATATATATATATATATATATATATATATATATATATATACATATATATATATATATATAACGTACAAGCAAAGTTATCGTGCCAAAAAACCTGATAAAACCGACAAAGATAAAAATATAAAGTGAAGCTTTTCTGGGAATCTTAATCAACTCGTTAGGAAAGTTCAAAGCAAACTGAAAAAGTTTATGAAGTTTAAAACTTTAGTTCCCGCCAGAGAGATGATGTAATTGACGGATAGAAAGGAAGAACAAGGAAAAAAAAGAGACAATAAAACAACCAACTAAAAAACTAAAAGTAGCTAATCGGGTCAAAATTTTCATGAAATCTTTGTATGTAGAACAAAGCACGTTTCGTCATATAACTCCCATAAACATCAACGGCTTACGAATTTTATATACATTTTTTTTTTCTCTTTACTATATAAAAGCAAGTTGTGTGTGATTCTGTCTGTCTGTCCGTGAACTTTTGGGTCTCTAAAAAGAGCTGAATTAGCTAAACAGGGCCCTACGGGCGGTGCCGCCAGTAATTGGGGGACCGCAGGCCCCCCAATTACTGTCAGTTCAATTATTTCGTCAATAAAACTATAGAAAAGAACGCAGCCATAAAAATCTTAAGCTTCACATTGTGTCAAGATTTGTGAAGCTTAAGATTTTCATGACTACTGTATAGTTAAGGATTAACCAAATAATTGAACCACTAGTTATTGGGGGATCCGCAGGCCCCCTCCAATTACTGGGGGGTTCAATTATTTGGTTAATCCTTAACTATTAAAAAAAGCACCTGCATCCTATATACTATTGAGCTAAAATGTGTCTGTGTGTCTGTCCGCTTTCTTCGGAACCGTGCACAGACTAAACGGCACATCGGAAAATTCTGCAACCACCACCAACTGATAGCCCATGAGATGCTGGTGTGCTCTGTCAAGTTTCCCGGTCCTAGGTCACTCCGCGGCCGAGCACGAGCTTTTAATATCTATTACAAGTGAACGTAAGTACTTCGAAAACGAAAATGACGAGAGCAAAAATACCTAATAAACAGTTTGGTAGTCCCGATAATACGTAAGTACCAATATACATATACATATATACAATATAAATATAAATATACAGCTAGCTGTGACATATACTGCTACATATACTGTGACATATACTGCTACCTGCCCGGAGGGCGATAGCGAGCTACCGCTTGTTTTCTTCTATTTCTTTAAACTATAAAAAATAGGAAAACAGTGTTACGCAAACTTCCAACTATTTTTAACAGAAAAGGGGGGGTAGGTGTAATGGGGGAGGGGGGTTATGCAACAAGGAGGTGAGAGTTAGTCCCCACAAGTTGCATGGAGGGGGGAGAGGTTTTTTTTGGGGGGGAGGGGGTTTTGGGGGGAGAGGGAGAATGACTTCGGGGTTGGGGGTAATGTGGGAGGGGGGTAGCCCCCAAAGTTTCATAAAGGAGGTGAGGGGGGTTTGGGGGGAGAGGGGAATGACCTTCCCCCAAAGGGGAAACACTACCCTTTTGAGCTTCACATTCTGAGCCAGTGGGTTAAAAATTTGTGAAGCTATATTTAAAATGTAAAATAATATTTGTCTTCATCTCGGTACTCTGCGAAGGTCCCCTCGCCGTAGAAGAGTTTGCGAAGTACAAGCCCCGCCCGTTCTTGTTGTTGGTTAGCTGATCAACCCACCCTGATCGAGCAAGTCGGCGCGTGGCACGCAGGTAACTGATCGCCCTCTCCGGAGTGAACCAGAGGTTCAGCGCACTAGTGATGTTGTGTTGTGTTCTATGTTGTGCTAGAACGGTACAGTCTGTCATAATGTGTTCAATTGTTTGTGGTGTGTCCTGGCACAGGTGGCAGGTGTCGTTTGTGGAGTTGTCTAGTCTGTGTTTATATGTCTGTAAGTGTGGGTGATGTCCACATCGGAATCGTGCTAAGTTAACTCGATCCGATCTGCTCAGGCTGATCTCTGACTTGTCAAAGTGTGGCGGCTTCGCACCTAGAACCGCATTTGGACCGAGTCATGTCAGTGCTTTGTGGGTTAGGTGTGTGTGTGTGTGTGTGTGTGTGTGTGTGTGTGTGTGTTTTCTGTACTGTGTGATGTCTGTGGGGCGTAGTATGGAATGGAATATTTCGTTATAATGTCTCTCTGGTGTTACCTTAATGGTGCGAGGTGTTGGTGCATGATTGTACATGTAGTAGGAAGGAAGTTGCGGGTTAGTTGTCGCTGCTGCCATGAATTGTGTTCCCGTCATATAAAAATGTTCCCTAATTTTCAGTATTTTTGTTTCTGTGTGCAGGTGTTCTATTGGTGTTGTTTGAGTACATCCTGTAATGATACGAAGTGCGTTGTTTTGTAGTCTTTAAGATGTTTATATGTGTGTTTGAGATAATGGGTGCCCAGCATGGGCTAGCATAGTCCATAACTGAGTGAATATATTGTTTGTATATGAGTGATGTTGTTTCCTGCTGGTGTCCAAAGTTTGTGCCTGTTAGTACCGTAAGCGTGTTAAATTTTGACGTACATTTGTTTTTAATGTCCTGAATGTGGTTTGCAAAAGATAATGATGTGTTGTATGTGACCCCAAGTATTTTGGTCCTGTGAGTGTGTGGAATGTTGGTGTTGATTTTGTGGGTGCTACTTTGAGTCTATTGTGTGTGAGCCAGTCTTGTATACTGTTTATAACTTTATGTATGTTTGTAGGTTATTTGTATCGGTGTCGATGTTGTTGTGGGTGAATGTTAGAGTGATGTCCTCTGCATATGATGATAAGGTAAGCTTGTTATCTATGGGTGTTGGAATGTCATGCATGTATAAGCTGAAAAGTGTTGGTGAGAGAACAGAGCCTTGAGGGACCCCGTTCAGAAAAAGTTTGTTTTTTGGATGACTTGCCATTAAATGTGACATGTGAGTATCTTCCTGAAAGATAGTTGCTCAGCCACCCTTTGGTGTTATTGTGCATGTTTGTGTTGAGTATTTTGTTTATGAGAGGGAAACGTGGGATAGCATCAAATGCTTTACAAGTGTCTATTGTTGCTAATAGTGTACGTTGAGCTGGTCGTCTGGAGTTGATGCCATCCATGATGTGCTGCGTGAGGTTAGTGAGTAATGTCGTGGTTGAATGGTGAGGTCTGAATCCATGTTGCGTAGGCGATAGTGGTATGTGTGGATTGGTGATTTGTAAGATTAGTCTTTCTGTTACTTTGGAAGGTGCACATAGTAAAGTAATGGGTCTATAGGAAGCTGGTTCTGTTGGATTTTTGTTTGGTTTGAGTTTCCTACCTTTCTTACCAGGCGTCTGGGAGACCTAAAGTGGTCTGTCAGTTGGGAGCCCTCGGACGAGACCCCTCCATGCCTCACGATCTCCACACATCAAGTTCGCCCGTTGGAGACTGATTCCACACTTCTCGACAGCACTCTTGATGTTATCCATGGATCTTGGGTCTTCCAACTGGTCTTCTGTTTTAAGGGGCCCATCCCAGCATTCTTCTTGCTGTCCTTTCCATCGGCATTCGTTGGACATGCCCATTGCCCGTACCATCTCGGTTCCTCTCAATATTCTCATTAACCAAAATTACACCCAATCGCCTTCTTATTGCAGTGTTCCTTATTTTATCCAATCTACTTACTCCTTCGTCCTTGTGTTTAGGGCCCAAGTCTCGCTGCCGTATAACAAGATTGGTTTCAATATTGTTGAGTATATATGCGTCTTTACCTTTTTAGGGATGTTTTGGTCTTTCAATAGGGGGTACAGGAAGGAAACATTTCTGCTATATTTAGCAATTCTTTCATTCACCTCTACATCCATACCCGCATCATTTGCTATCACACTACCAAGGTATTTAAATGTGTCCGTCTTTTTCATTTCCCTTCCCCCAACAAAGATTCCATCCTCGTTCGCTCCCCTCGTTACCACCATATATTCAGTTTTATCATAATTCAGTTTCAGTCCATACTCCCTCAATCTCTCATCTCACCTCTGCATAATTCTCTCCAAGGATTGTGCTGTGTTAGTCCCAACAGCCACATCATCAGCAAATCCAAAAATTTCCATTTCCTCTTCAATTTCCTCAGTTATGTGTTCCATAACCCTGTTGATGTAGGCAATAAATAAAATGGGTGACAGAACACTCCCTTGTTCAACTCCTGTACTTACATCAAACCACTCCTCCAATCCCACCACCGTGCTCTGGGAGACCCTATAGGTGCTCATTACTGCTCTCAGAAGCCTGGGTGGCACTCTCTCACTCAGAACCACCCACAGCTTCTCCCTGGGCACACTATCAAATGCCTTCTCCAGATCCAAAAAACATGAAGCTCTCCAAACTGAATTCTCGGCTCTTCTGAAGATATTGTCTTATGGCTGAAATTTGATCTAGAGTACTCCGGCCTGCACGAAAGCCACACTGATACTCCAGTAACCCAAGTTTCAGTATGTTTCGTATTCTATGTTCCAAAATCCTCTCATATATTTTTTCCACATGACAAATCAAAGATATGCCACGGTAGTTTTGACATTCCTGCTCACTTCCCTTCTTTTTATATATAGAACATACTGTATAATTGCTCTGCCCCATTCTGCCCGTACAATTCCCTGCGACCACACCACCCGAAAAATACTTAGCAGCCTGTCCACAGCAGGATCACCAGCTGCTTTTAGTGTTTCTGTGACAATTGCATCCGATCCGGGAGCTTTATTATTGGTTTGAGCAGTGTAATAATTTTATCTCGTTTCCATGTCAGGAATAATACAGTGCTGGTATGAATATGTGCTGATATTTGTGAGAGCTAGTATTCCCTGTGGGCCCAAGTGTTTAAAGTGTCTGTCTGCGTGTTTCTGGTTGTTATCTCTGTTTAAGTGACTTATCTTTGCGTAGTGATTAACTAGAATGTTAGCTTGTTGTATATATGTTGAGATATTATTTTGGCTGCGACAGATAGCCGCGTGTGAGGTGTGAATTCCGCTGTTAGAGTGGGCAATGCTGTTTATAGTCTTGTATAGCCTGGATGTGTCTGTGGAGTGGTTTAATGTTGTTATGAATTCCCTAAATGTTTTTGTTTGTTTTTCTTTAAAGTTTGTTGTTTATTTCTGTGTTGAGCTGTTGTATTTGCTGTTTTATGGCTTGTGTGTGTGGTGTTTGTGTGTTATGTTTGAGGTTGTTACGTTGCCTTATGAGGTGGGCTATTTCTCTAGTGTAATTTGGGTTGTATTTCCTAATGTTGCCCTTGGGTATGTATTTGTTTGCATTATTGATGATCTGATTAAGTGTTTTGAATGTTGTATTGATGTTTATGATGGGTGTGCTGTTTAATGTGGTGAATTTTCCCTCAGTCTGTATTTTAAACTGTTTCCAATCAGCTTTCTTGTAATTTCTGTAAGTGTGCCTAATGCTGTTGGGGCAGAGTGTAGAACGTGTTGTAATGATGATGGGCAGGTGGTCTGATGACAGTTGTTTTTCTGTTCTCCAGTGTGTATGTGTTGCTAGTGAGGGGGAAAAGAACGTTATGTCTGGGGAGGAGTTTGAGTATCCTGCTTGATGTGGTATGTGTGTATGTTCTGTGTTGTTAAGAATGAAGAGGCTGTTTAGTTGTGTGGCTATGTTGTCGCCTCTGGTGTTGTTTTGGTTGTGGAGGTACCAACTAGTGTCTTTAGCGTTGAAGTCTCCTCCGAAGAGGACATTAGTGAGAGAGGCCAGATTGTGTAACTGTGGATTGTAATTGGCTGGCACCTGAGGTGAACTATCTGGTGGGATGTAAATGTTGATGAGTGTGGTGGTGTGTCTTGCGCGTGTTTTAATGTTAACTTCCTGTATTTCTATCGTGTTATCTGCTTGGATTGTGTTTGTAATGTTTTGGGTGGCATCAGTGTAGCTAATGCTTTTACGTATGTAAGTGATGAGTCCACCCCCTTGACCCCAAGTACGATCTTGACGGATCGCTGTGAAGTCAGGGATGGTGGGTGTTTTGTGTGTGCGTTTTAGTTTTGTTTCTTGTATAAGTGCTATGTGAATGTTTTGTTTGTGTACGAATTCCATAAGCTGCATGATTTTGTTTATGAGGCCATCTACGTTGTACTGTAATATGTTAATATTATGTTTCTGTATGCGTCTCATGGTCCTATTGGGGCCCTGATCAGTCTTAATGTCGCCGGAGAGTAAGAGTAGTCCGGGGAGCACGTCCGGCACGCAATTGCTCTCCGTAATGAAAAAATAGCACGCTGGCATAGGTCCGGCCCCGGGAGCCGATCGGCACTCTGACCGTGCCACTCAACAGGCCGTCGACTGCCAGTCTGACCAACCGCAGACAGCCCGCTGCACTGAGATTTGAGGAAGTTTGGCCACCAGCGCGTTGATATCTTCGGTTTAACGTCGCTTCTTCTTCAAATTGACGTTCCACATTTTTTCGTTGACGTTGACGCGCTGACGTGTCCCGCGCTGGAGGATACAGCCACTGCTAGAAGCTTCCTCGTTAGCTGTTAACTTTTGGTTTTAATACTGTGTGTAGATTCAGTTATTACTGTGAATCTATTAAAAGAACATTCTCTGTTAGTTTGTGCTTATCCTTCGCCCGCAATTTTGTGTTGTTGTTGTTGTTGTTTAGCCGATCAGCCCACCCTAATCGAGCAAGCCGGCGGCACGCAGGTAACCGATCGCCCTCTCTGGAGTGGACCAGAGGTTCAGCGCACTAGTGATGTTGTGTTGTGTTCGTTGTTGTGCTAGAGCGGTACAGTCTGTAATAATGTGTTCAATTGTTTGTGGTGTGTCCTGGCACAGGTGGGAGGTGTCGTCTACGGAGTTGTCTAGTCTGTGTTTATTAGGGTTATGACATTTTTATAACCTCATGTTCCTGTATCATAAATCGATGGACTTTTGCCCCCTGACAATGAAAATAACAGTTTTTTCGATATATTTTGAAAAAACTTCACCCCAAAATAAAAAATAAAAAATTAATAAAATAATAAATATTGGTTGCTCCTTGGTATAGCTATTGCAGATGGGTCTCTGTTCCAGTGATTTTCCAGAGTATTTAGTGCTTTTCGGTATTGTTGCAAGATATTGGACAATTTATGATAATCATCAGGTAACCAATCTAGAATGGTGCAATGCAGCTGTCTCGAATATACTAATATACTATATTTGCTTTCGGGGTGACATTTATTTTTAATTCTGAAGAATTAGGCCCTTTTTTATTGTTTTCAAGCAAACGTTCATCGATTGATGATACAGGAAACAATATTTATGACAAAAAATTAAAAAGTCATAACCCTAGTTGTTTATATGTCCGTAAGTTGGGGTGATGTCCACATCGGAATCGTGCTAAGTTAACTCGATCTGATCTGCTAAGGCTGATCTCTGACCTGTTAAAGGGTGGCGGCTTCGCACCTAGGACCGCATTCGGACCGAGTCGTGTCGGTGCTTTGTGGGTTAGGTGTGTGTGTATGTGTTTTCTGTACTGTGTGATGTCTGTGGGGCGTGGTATGGAATGGAGTATTTGGTTATAATGTCTCTCTGGTGTTACCTTAATGGTGCGAGTGTTGTGGGTTAGTTGTCGCTGCTGCCATGAATTGTGTTCCCCTCATGTCTAAATGTTCCCTAACTTTTAGTATTTTTGTTTCTGTGTGCAGGTGTTCTATTGGTGTTGTTTGAGTGCATCCTGTAATGATACGAAGTGCGTTGTTTTGTATTGTTTGTAAGGTGTTTATGTGTGTGTTTGAGATAATGGGTGCCCAGCATGGGCTAGCATAGTCCATAACTGAGCGAATATATTGTTTGTATATGAGTGATGTTGTTTCCTGCTGGTGTCCAAAGTTTGTGCCTGTTAGTACCCTAAGCGTGTTAAGTCTTGACGTACATTTGGTTTTAATGTCCTGAATGTGGTTTGCAAAAGATAATGATGTGTTGTATGTGACACCAAGTATTTTGGTTCTGTGAGTGTGTGGAATGTTGATGTTGTTTAGTGTAAGCTGTGGAATTACCTGGTGTTCTTTTGTGTTGCTTGTAAGCAAGGTGATGGTTGATTTTGTGGGCGCTACTTTGAGTCTATTGTGTGTGAGCCAGTCTTGTATACTGTTTATGTATGTTTGTAGGTTATTTGTAGCGGTGTCGATGTTGTTGTGGGTGGATGTTAGAGTGATGTCATCTGCATATGATGATAAGGTAAGCTTGTTATCTGTGGGTGTTGGAATGTCATGCATCTATAAGTTGAAGAGTGTTGGTGAGAGCACAGAGCCTTGAGGGACCCCGTTCGGAAAAAGCTTGTTTTTGGATGACTTGCCATTAAATGTGACATATGAGTATCTTACTGAGAGATATTTGCTCAGCCACCTTTTGGTGTTATTGTGCATGTTCGCGTCGAGTATTTTGTTTATGAGAGGGAAGCGTGGGATAGCATCAAATGCTTTACTAATGTCTGTTGTTGCTAATAGTGTACGTTGAGCTGGTCGTCTGGAGTTGATGCCATCCATGATGTGCTGCGTGAGGTTAGTGAGTAATGTCGTGGTTGAGTGGTGAGGTCTGAATCCATGTTGAGTAGGCGATAGTGGAATGTGTGGGTTGGTGATTTGTAAGATTAGTCTTTCTGTTACTTTGGAAGGTGGACATAGTAAAGTAATGGGTCTATAGGAAGCTGGTTCTGTTTGATTTTTGTTTGGTTTGAGTAGTGTAATAATTTTACTTTGTTTCCATATGTCAGGAATAATACAGTGTTGGTATGAATATGTGCTGATATTTGTGAGAGTTAGTATTCCTTGTGGGCCCAAGTGTTTAAGGTGTATGTTAGATATGTTGTCTGGTCCAGTAGCCTCCGAATTCTTAATGTTTTTGATGATCTTGGTGGTCTGGTCTGTATTGAAGGGTGTAATGGTCGTGTCGAGTCTGTAGGTTTTCTTGTGTCTGGCTGTTTGTCTGTCTGCGTGTTTTGTGTTGCTCTCTTTGTTGGAGTTCTGAAAATGTATTGCTCCTTGTTTGCTAAATTGCTCTAATATGGACTCTGTTTCTTCTTCCCTTAATTTACACTACAAATATGTCTAAAATCCAATTCAGAAATCTTCTTGGGCAGAATTTACACATGCTTGAGTGCTCCTGATCTTCGTACATGGAACAGAGAATCAGCCCCGCCCGTAGAGCAGAGAGCCGAAGGCTCCGCTTGTAAAACTAAAGAAAAGAACACAGCCATAAAAATCTTAAGGTTCACACTGTGTCAAGACTTGTGAAGCGTAAGATTTTCATGACTATAGTTTTATTGATCAAATAATTGAACCTCCAGTAATTGGGGGACCTACGCAATGTGAAGCTTAAGATTTTCATGGCTGCATTCTTTTCTATAGTTTTAATGGTAAATGTAGAGAAAACCCCGGGGTAACGATTTTTTAATAAGAAATGTTATTTCTAGAGGTACTTTTGTTCCTGAATCTAGTGCAGTGGTGATATTCAATTCTTGGGGAAATGGCTAGTTTTCGAGATATAGGCCGTTTCTACTCTAACAATCTGGATCACACGAAAGTAGGCAGGGCTTTGAAGAAGAGGGAAATTGAGGGGTAAACGCAAAAAAAAACAGTAATAGGCACACTAAAACTAACCTAACTTAATCTAATCTAACCTAACCTAATCTAATTAATTTAATAGCTAAATCATCGTTGTCTAAATACCTCTGAACTGCTTGAACGAACGAGAGATTGCAGCCGTCACACGCCATGACAAACAAAGCAACAATTGATGCGCATCCGGCTAATCGTCAAGAAACAAATGCGCTGATTGGCTGCAGAATGTAAGAGTTTTTCACTGGACGTAAAATTAAAAATTTAATAACTTCAAAACTAGCCATTTCCCCCAAAATATGAATATCACCACTGGATTCAGGAGCAAAAGTACCTCTAGAAATAACACTTCTTATTAAAAAATCGTTACCCCGGGGTTTTCTCTATATTAGCCGTTTTATTGACCAAATAATTGAACCCCTAGTAATTGTGGGACACGCAGGTCCCCCAATTACTGGGGGTTCAATTATTTGGTTAATAAAGCTATAGAAAAGAACGCAGCCATGAAAACCTTAAGCTTAAAATTTAATACAATCAGCCACCCCAAGTAAGTGCTGGGTATATATATATATATAATATTTAGGAGAAATCCAATGACAAGGAGAAATGTAAATGCCATGAAAAGTCTTCTTTAATGCGCAACGTTTCGAGCAATACGCTCATCTTCAGGCTGTTTAATAACAATGTGAAATTAAAATCAATATTGAATGAAAAACAAAACAGAAAATTTCTATAAACTATTCATACAGACAAATTTTAAAAGACTGACTCGTTGCGTAGCGGTGTTGTATATTTATTTACCTGCCCTAGGTGTCTCCTTGGGAATTACATTGGCAGCACTGTTCGCTCTCTCAGGGCTAGATTTTATTCGCATATGGGAATAAGTGGCCGAACAGGTAAAATTTTAAAAACTAAAGAAGTTTCGAGTATTCGCGAACACAGCATAAAATGTAAAACTGATGTCACTTTAGACAATTTTAAAATTCTTGGTTGTAATACTTGTCCCAACTCACTAAGAATTTTGGAATCGCTTTTCATTAAAACATTGTCCCCCAGTCTAAATGCTGACTCATCTGCCGTCCCCCTCAATTTGCTATGATCCCTCCTCCTTCCCCAATTCCTTATAATCCCCCTTCCCCAATCGCCCTCGCCATCTCTTTTTTCCCGTCTTGCCTCTGCTCAAATTAGTTAGCCTCGGAAACTGCAGTGAAAGGTTAGTTAGTTTCATTATTCCAGTGTACTATTGTTAATTTTTCCAGTGTATTAATTTCACATTTACTATATGTATTTAAAAATAGCTTCTTAATTTTTATATGTAAATCTGTATAACTTAGAATTTAACCCTCTTTTCTCAGTCTTTTAAAATTTGTCTGTATGAATAGTTTATAGAAATTTTCTGTTTTGTTTTTCATTCAATATTGATTTTAATTTCACATTGTTATTAAACAGCCTGAAGATGAGCGTATTGCTCGAAACGTTGCGCATTAAAGAAGACTTTTCATGGCATTTACATTTCTCCTTGTCATTGGATTTCTCCTAAATATTAAATTGAAGCTCTGTAGAAGCAACCCGCATGATATATATATATATATATATATATATATATATATATATATATATATATATATACAGGGTGGGCCGTAAGTTTCCATACATAGGAAAATTTAAATACGTGCGTCGGTATTTGGATCAGCAGTTTCCGGATGCTTGGATTGGTCGGCGTGGTCCTGTGGAGTGGCCTCCCAGATCCCCAGATCTCACCCCCTTGATTTCTATCTTTGGGGCACTTGAAGGCCATGGTGTATCAGGAAAAGATACGAGACATAAATCATCTAAAGGAACGTATCACAAACGCCATTACAAGCATAACGTCAACTGTGCTAATGCGTGTTCATCAACAGTGGGGAACACGTATTGAAATGTGTTTTCAAAACAATGGCAACCATGTAGAGCATATTATATAAATAAAAATGGTTGTCCATAAAAAAATGTTTATTTTTCCTATGTATGGAAACTTACGGCCCACCCTGTATATATATATATATATATATATATATATATATATATATATATATATATATATATATATATAAGGTAACATTTTTTCGAAATTCGACACCCTCGTTAAGAGCAAAGGCAAACCTGGTCTATCTTTGCTGCTCATTGAATTGGAGCTTTTTGGCCAGTATTCTACTGCGCCTACCATAGAGTCGTCTTCTGCTGTTTTTTTTCCGTTGATGCTAAGTTTCAACCTGTGTGCAGTCGCGGTAGCCGTCAGTTTTGGATTATCCGCAGAGCACTAAGTGGATAGGTTCGTCCTCCACTCGAGAAGGTTTCCTTTGTCGCCCATCGCCACCGTAGTGATCGACAAGGTGGCATTTAAGCGGAGGAACTGTCTGTGGGTAGTGGATTACATCATTGACAACGTCGTCGAAGGGGAGGATGAATGAATTTTTTATTTATTTATTTTATTTACTTATAATTATTAATTAATTAGCTGGTCGGAGGAGGGCATAGGGGGACCCCCCAAAGTGGGGGATATGTTAGGTTAGCTTAGGATAGATTAAATTACGCTGGACTAGGTTAATTTAAGATAGGGTAGATTACGTTACGGTAGGGTAGGTTAAAAATATGTTGGGTTAGTTTTCGACAACGTTTCGAATAAAATTCTATTCTAGTCTTTGTAAGTGTAGGACTTCTTAGGTTATGTTAGGGTAGATTAGGCTACTTTAAGATACGTTAGAGTAGCTTAAGTTACGTTAGGGTAGATTAGATTTAGTTACATTGGCTCAGTTAAGTTTAGTTCTCTACAACATTCTGAGTAAAAATCTAATCATCTGGTCTTTGTGAATGTAGGTTAGGCTAGGATAGATTAAATTACATTAGAATATGTAATGACAGGGTTGTTTGACCTCGTTCACATCATCTGAGGTCAAATGACAGAGGGGACCCTCAGCTTTACGTGGGATCCGAACCACGGGTCGCTACATAGTCTGGATGCGGAGGACGGTCTCCCATCCAACTACTACTACTATCCAACCCAAGATAGATGAACGGATGGGTCGAAGTACGTATAGTTGGTTGGATGGATAATTGAGAGATGCTTGGCTATATGTACAAATGGATAACTGTCTATCTGGATAGGTGGATAGATGAATGGACGGGTGGGTGTATAGATGAATGGAAATAGTGAATAAAGAAGTGAGAAGGGAAAACAACCACGAAATTTTCGCATGAAGGATTCTTTGAACAAAACTGATATAAACTAAAATATTTGTTGGTACATAAGTTTTTTTAAATAAATTTTTAAGTAAAGTTCGATAAAACACAAATAATTTATATACTATATAAAGAATAATTAATAATTCTTAAACAAAAGTGAATGAAACAGTAATGAATTTTAAAAATTGCATCTTTTGGGGAAAACTGCGGGTGTCTTTTATCAGGAAAATAATTCTAAAAACTGTTGAGATGAGTTAAAATCTGTGAAGTTGTGATGTAATGCGTTTTCTTTGCTCATTTGTGTGACGCATCAGTTCCACTGAATCGTAAAAGGACGATTTAGATACGTGTGTATGTCTACTTTTGGGTACGTAACTTAGTTGATAGTTTGGGTTGATGGGGTTGTTTAGCCTCCTTCGCAAAATCTAAGGTTATATGACAGAGGGGAACCTACAGCTTTATGTGGAATCCGAACCACGAATCGCTACATAATCCGAACGCAGCGGGCGATCCCACATCAAACCACCACCCACGTTCAATGTCGCTTAACTTCTCTAATCGACCGGAAGTTGATGTGTATTCTTGGTAATCATGCAGGTTAGGTTAAGTTAAGTTTTTATTTTTATTTGGAATCCGATCGTAACCTAACCTAAATTGAATCCGACCATAAACTACATGACTGCTGTATTCTTCGTGAAAAATGTTAACTCGTCATCTGAAACTGTATATCTATAATAATAATAAAAGGACGTGTGGTGTGTGTGTGTGTGTGTGTGTGTGTTCCAGCCATAACTCCAAAATGGAAGCAGTTACAAACATGAAACTTCACACACATATTCATTAGGTCCCCAGGTTGTGCACCTGGGTGTTAATAAATTAAATAATTAAAATTACTGGGCCCAAAGGCCCCAGCATCGCGATTAAACTACAGAAAAGAACGCAGCCGTGAAAATTTTGAGCTTCACATTGTGTCAAGATTTCTGAATCTTAAGATTTTCATGACTAATTATATGGTCAATAAAACTATAGAAAAGAACACAGTCATGAAAATCTTGAGCTTCACATATAATTAAAATTACTGTGTGTGTGTGTGTGTGTGTGTGTATATATGTATATATATATATATATATATATATATATATTTGATTAGGTCCCGAGGCTGTGCACCTGAGTGTTAATAAATTAAATAATTAATTTTAAAAAATTAAATGACGTCATCAAGATCATTACGTCATTACGTGTATAAGTACTTGTAGGTTATCTCCCCCCCACCACTTTTGACAGAATATTTTCGTTAAAACTAACAAAAATATCATGACTTAACCTAACTAATTATAAAGGGCGTACAGTTGATCTATTATTAATTATAACATTGTTTGTTTCTGGAATAGTATTACTATTTACTAATAGACCAACTGTACGCCCTTCATAATTGGTTAGGTTAAGTCGTGATATTTTCGTTAGTTTTAACGAAAATATTCTGTCAAAATTGGTGGGGGGGAGATAACCTACAAGTACCCGTGTGTATATATATATATATATATCGAAACCTATGCCAGGTTAGGTCATCTGTACGCCCTTGACGAATGGTTAGGTTAAGTCGTGATATTTTCGTTAGCTTTAACGAAAATATCACGACTTAACCTAACCAATCGTCAAGGGCGTACAATTAACCTAACCGGGCATTCAATTAACCTACCTAGGCATTCAATTAATCTAATCGGGCATTCAGTTGACCTAACCGGGCATATATATATATAGCGTTCAACATCCACCCCGGCAACGCCGGGTCGTTCCGCTAGTATAAGATAAAAGAGTGTATTTCAGTATTTCACTCTGAATAATATTGAAATTCGCAACAAAATTCTAAACCTGATTCATGAAATTCGTAAATGCAACTAAAAAGGAGTATGACTAAAAGACTTTAGTGAACTCTAAATAAAGCCTATAAACACTAGAGCTTAATAGATAAAATAATTAAGTATAAATTAAACTAAAATTGAAGTAAAAATAGTTTATTACGCATAAATATTTTAATAAATTTTACTTATAAATTAATAAAAATAAATTTCTACTCATACTTTTGAATAAATTTTTAATTAAACTGAAATATGGAAAGAGCAATAACTGACCGATGAATAGGTATATATTTTTTTGTGCAGAAAAGAGGGGCCAAGGGCAAACACCGCATAAACGGCTCCCGGTACTTGTAGGTTATCTCCCCCCCACCAACTTTGACAGAATATTTTCGTTAAAACTAACGAAAATATCACGACTTAACCTAACCAATTATTTATCAAGGGCGTACAGTTGATCTATTAATTATTAATTATAACATTGTTCGTTTCTGGAATAGTATTTACTATTTACTAATAGATCAACTGTACGCCCTTGATAATTAATTGATTAGGTTAAGTCGTGATATTTTCGTTAGTTTTAACGAAAATATTCTGTCAAAATTGGTGGGGGGGGGATAACCTACAAGTACCCGGCTCCCCCATAGAAAGAAAATAAGAGAGCAAAAATACAAATATTATAGGGCAATGGCTGGTTATATGGATAAATAGATGGATAGATGGGGAGAGTGATTTAAATAAGCCTATACTGCCGCATTAGTAATTATATTAGCGACAAATTTGTCTACCCCGATTTTGCTTCATATATACCCATTTACAGTAAATGAAATTCCTCGTTTGCTATTGGCCAAATGAACCGAAAGCTAACCGATCAGCGACAAACTAAAAGGCGGGTACGAATCCAAGGAATGCATTAAATTTAGAGTGTCGAAGAGCATTATACTCGTAGTGTGCAATGCGCATAACACAAAAATATTTTTCAAGTTTTTAAGAAATGTCAAAATTACTTTTTAAAAGTACGATATGTTAACTTCCATTATTATCTTCCTTATTAAAATTTTGTAAAAATGTACCAATTCAAGGTAATCGATGTCGTTTTGATTAAAATAATAAATATATGAGATTTTTCATGGTTTTACAAAAAAAAACGTATCCTACAGAGAGATAAAAATTTTGTAATAAATTTTTATGGTTTAAATATAAAATCATATTTGAATAATTTACAAATAAAAATTTTACCATCAACATCATCATCATATCGTAATTCACTGCATGTCCGTCTGGCCGTCCATCTGTTTCCTTTTCAGGTCCAAACGTCTGGACCGATTTTCGTGAAACTTGGTGACAACACCCTCTTGGATCTCGAAAGTGTTTTTAGCAACTTTTTTTTTCCAGGATGAGGTGTTCTCCCCAAAAAATTTATCCCAATTTATTCCCCCAAAAATGTATATGCTAAAACATGAAGCACTTAAGCTTCAAGCTTTTGGCCCATTGGTCATCGAATGTGAAACTCAAAATTTTGATGGTTGCTTTCTTTCATGAATTTGTTGATCTTTTGGCTTTTGTAGCTATTAGAAAAATATAAAACTTTATAGAAGCGTGGAGTGATGGCCTTCCCTATCATTAAAGTCTACAAGTAAAACAAGTCCCGACAAGCTTCAGCAGTTTCATACACTTTCGTGGAATGAAGAAAATCAAATTAGTAAATAAATTTAGAAAAGAATAAAAGAATGTAGCCATGAGAATTTTCAGCTACGCACCGAAAGTCATGATAAGTAAAAAAAAAAAGGGTGACAAGTTGTATTCAAAATTTAACCGCTTCGTGAGCTTCAAGTAAAATGTGTGAAGCTGCATTTAAAAATGAAGTGATTCGTGAGCTAATTGTAAATGTTACATGCTAGACTTACTTCTTAGACTTAGTTCCCATCTGGAGGTCTCCGGGTTGGGTCCCGCGCGATGCGCCTCCTCCGTCGGTAATCTCGCCACTGCGCCCCGTCTCTGGCCAAATCTGTTCTCTGGCGCCAGGTTAAACCCGGATTCTCTCTTTCTACCGTCTTGAGCCACGTCGTCTTTGGGTGTCCCCGGGGCCTCGATCCCATTATTCTCCCGTACATCAGCCTTCTCGGAAGTCGGTCCTCCCCCATCCTCTCCGCATGGCCGTACCATCTCCTCCGCGCATCCACCACCCTGTCCACTAGGGTTGGGTACGATTCGATGTGGCCGACTCGATGCGACCCAACTCGATGTGGCCGACTGGATGTCAGGACAACTCGATGTCAAGCCAGCCAAGTCGATGCCAGGCCAAGTCGATGCCAAACAGTGTTGTAGTCGAGTCTGAAGCCAAGACCGAGGCCGAGTTCAATAATTACCTTACCTACCTAACCTTACCTAACCTAACCTACCTAACCTAACCTACCTTACCTAACCTTACCTAACCTAACCTTACCTAACCTACCTACCTAACCTTACCTTACCTACCTAACCTTACCTAACCTAACCTTACCTACCCTACCTACCCTACCTAACCTACCTAACCTAACCTAACCTTACCTAACCTACCTACCCTACCTTACCCTACCTTACCTTACCTTACCTAACCTACCTAACCTAACCTACCTACCCTACCTTACCTTACCTACCCTACCTACCCTACCTTACCTACCTTACCTAGCCTTAATTATTTTTTATGCTTTACTTTTTCTTCTTAAAATACCCTTAAAAGATAATAAAGCACAATATGCTTCGACTTGGCGTGGCATCGACTTGGCGTGGCATCGACTTGGCTTGACATCGAGTTGTCCTGACATCGAGTCGGCCACATCGAGTTGGGTCGCATCGAGTCGGCCACGTCGAATTGTCCCATCCCCGTCCACTATGGTGAATTTAACGCCGAAGTTGACTGCATCATAGGGTTTCAATGGAGAAATAAGGCAGCCGGCTCGCCACTCCTCCGCTACCCGTACTCAATAATAAACTTACTTCGCCTTAGGATTGTACGTTATTATTGTAAATTTCTTTTCAAGGTTTCTTATTATTCATACAAAAAAGATATGCCTTATTTCAGAACTCATTTTCCAGACTACTGAAAATTAGTTCTACTCTATCAATGATTATTACTTGAGCTAAAATATATTTTATCCGCACAATTCACACTTATTTATGTCATGAAATGAAAATAACGTTCATTTTATTTTGTATCTTCAAAAAGTGTACTCTTCTTTCACGTACTTGACATGACGAATGTCATTTGTATATTGCCAATTACTAATTCACTAATTAAAATTATGAATTTTTTAAAAATAATTTTCATTGCATTTTATCGTTTAACTATGGTGTCAAAAAAGTTTGGGAATGTCCTGAAAACTTAATCCAGACGAAGAATCTTAGGGATTGAACATGGCAAGAAAAGGGAAGACATCACTTGGAAGAACTACAAATAAAAGTGCGAGAAAGAAAGCCACGAGGACCGATGAAGATTATATACAAAAACAACAGCAACGTCATATGGAGTAAAAACAGCCTTCCGCAGGAACTAACAAAATTATCCCGCTGTAGGGAGGCTGTTTTTACTAGTCACTGTAATTTTACTTAATTTTTTTTTTATATAAAATTAAAAGTTTTTAGTTGGTTTGTTTTAAAAAAAATCGGATCACCTGAAGATCAGGGCCCCCAG
>JAJOZX010000040.1:1072500-1117500 GCA_023014485.1 Bathynomus jamesi
TAAACTGGCTCCAACGCGGTGGAACTATTCATCTCGTCTAGTTGAAAGAGTTAAGGAAAATAAAGAAGATATAATAGATCTTTTAAAAAGCATTCTTGAAAACCCAAAGAAATTTGATGAAAAAAACAAAAATAGGCACGCGGATTGCTTGCTGGTATCGATACTTTCGATTAAATTTTTATTAGAATATTTCTTCAATTTTTCCTTTTACTGAATATCTATTTAATGTGCTGCAAACAAAATCTATGGATATTGTGTATAGCTCAATCACCGTTGAAAGCACTATGAAAAAATCAAACAAATAAGGGATACAAAATTTGCAGATATGTGGGACTTGATAACAGAAAGATGTGGTGAACCTGTATGTAAAAGGAAACAGAGTCTTCTCTCCACAAGAGAAGTATAGTCAACTATTTCATGAAATATTCGATAATATACTTCTTCAAATGAAAGAGCGTTTCAGTTCAATGGAAAAATTGGAATTCATTGAGCTTTTAGATTGCAAAAAATTTGAGTTCTATGATGTTACTTTCCCAGAGAGAGCTTTTGAATCTTTGAAAAGAAGCTACAATTCATTTTTTGAGTTTCCTCGTCTCCGTTCTGAATTGTGTGTTTTATATTCGCACAAATCTTTTGCCAAAAAGAATGTTGCTGAGCTCCTAAAATATCTACTGGAAAGCGAAATGCACAAAGGTCTTAAAGAAATATATAAATTGACGAATTTTATTCTATACCAATATCGACAGCAAGTGTTGAGCGATCATTTTCTGCGCTTAAAAGAATTAAAAGTTATTTACGGAGTTCCCAAAGTGAAGAAAGGCTATCTAATCTTGCCTTAATTTCAATTGAAAAAAATTTCCTCAAGAAGCTTATGGAGAATCGAGAGTACTTTTACAATTTGGTCATCGAAGAATTTTGCAGGAAAATTAGGAGAGCAGAATTTCAATTCAAATAATGCTTCACAATTATTTAAGGTAAATTTTAAATTTGTATCTTTTTCTTTAGATCAATTCGGTAACTACTATATATAATATGTCTAATTTTTTGTTCGCATATTTAAGCCTAACATTAAATGAACTTTCCTTCAAAGAGGTCCCCAAAAGTTTGTAAAACACCTTTAATTTGCTAAGTTCTATGTAAACAATATGCAAAGTTTGGGCAAGAGGGTTAGGCGGATGTTTTTCTTCCATTCCATAACATTGCATGCCTGAACAAAAATGTCACGAGTCGCCACTGATATATATATATATATATATATATATATATATATATATATATATATATATATTATATATATATATATATATATATATATTAGGCCGGGTCGAAAATGGGAAATTTTTTTATTTCTTAAAAAGTACAGTTATGTGAGAAGTTTCATTTTATCATCTTAACAAATATTAAAATATCAAGCATGTGCTACCCCCTGCTACCCCTAGTACATACCCCCCCCTTTTTTACCGTCATATTTGCATATATTTAAATGGGAAAAAATGTTATTTCTTAAAAAGTATACTATGTGAGAAGGTTTTTTTATCACTTTAACAAAATATTAAAAAATCAAGTATGTACTACCGTACTACCCCTATCACATGCCCCTCCCCCCTTTTTACCTTCATATTTGCATATGTTTAATTTTGTTATATGTTACATGATAAGTTGTTTGTTTAATGCTTGATATTTTTATGTTTCAGATAAAAAGAAATAATTTTTCAGATAAATAGAAATAATTTGCATTTGCTTTAATTATAATTTGAATTATCATAAATTATAAATTACATATAATTTGATTTTACTTCTGAATATAAACTATGACTACTAGAAGCAAGTCCTCAAATGCAGCCTTTGGATATCCTACGGAATTCTTTGTTACAGGGTTGTTGTAAAAGATATTGAAGACATTTGGATGAAATTTTCTTTTCCTACGATTAACACCAAAGGTATCTATCTTAAAGTCAGTCGACTAATAGAAGAAGCCTCAAAATTGAACAGGGTGCCGTTACATCGAAGAAATGAAAGTTCTTGCCTTAAAAGTAGCTCAGTATGATGAAATGTTTGATTCATCTTCTTGTGAATGCTATGATAAGGGAATTGATAGGAAATCTTGCGGGTTTAAGGATAAAATACCAATGGCAGAATGGGGGTCTTCTGTGGGTCAAAAACAAAGAAAAAATCGGTTAAGACCAATCGATCGTATAGCGAGTTCAACAAAGAAAAGATCTTTAGCAAGAGCCCAAGAAGCACAAAACCGTCAACTAAACAACTAAAAGCACAAGAAGAAATGACTGAAGCCACCAATGTTTTACCATCAGAATTTATAGAAAATACCGAAGAAGACGGATGTAGATTCAGAGTCAGGATGTAGATTATGAGGCCGATTTAGAATTGACTGAGAATATTCAGAACAGGCACTCCTATAAAAACCTAACATTAACAGCAGATCGTTATCGTGTAAGTTGTAGAGCTGCAGCTGCAATAGTCAATGCAGCTTTAAAAGATATGGGGATCCTTAACCACACCAACATGCTTGACAGAAAGAAATTAGAAAGAGAAAGAAATCGCATGGGTGAAACAAATACTTTTAGATCTAAATCCGAAAATCTAAAGATGGAGTGCTTTGGCTTTGATGGAAGGAAAGATAACACATTAACTAAAAGTGGAAAGATAAAAGAAGAACACTATGTTATTGTGAACGAACCTGGAAGCATCTATGTAGACCATGTCACACCAGATAATGGAACTGCTCGCTGCATAGCAGAAGAGTTGATAACTATTATTACAGACTCGAACAGCACAGATACTATCAAAGCTTTACTGTGTGATGGTACTCCTGTAAATACAGAAAAAATTGGTGGAGCCATAAAACTGGTTGAAATTCATCTTAACAGACCAGTGCAGTGTTTGGTGTGCCTCTTGCATTTGAATGAGCTGCCTTTTATGCACGTCTACAAAGCCATTGATGGTAAAACAACAGGTCCAAATATTTTTGTGGGTTCAATTGGGAATAAACTGAAAACAGATTTAACAAAATTGGAGGTAATCAAATATTCTCGCGTAAAGGGAAACATTAAAGAAATTCCAGCAAATGTTGTGAAGGAGCTAAGCAGTGATCAAAGATATCTCTATGATATGTGTCTGGCAGTACAAACTGGAGACACTTCTCAAGATCTGTCCACTCGATCCCCAGGTACCCTTCACCATGCTCGCTGGCTAACTCTAGCAAACAGGGTCCTTCGATTATATATCTCAACGCCAAATCCCGATAAAAACCTTCAAGATATAGTCGAGATTATTATGCAGTTCTATGCTCCAGGGTGGTTTTGGATAAAATCTCATCCTAATGCAACTGATGGTGCATATTACTTTTGGCATTTAATGTGCTTGCTTCGAAATTTAGATGAACAACATAGATCAATCATAGAACCAGTATTAAAGAATAACGCCTACTTTGCCCACCCAGAAAATATACTCATATCAATGGTAACTGACAAGAGACTAGAAATTAGGGAGCAAGCTATTCAGAAAATCATCCTTTCAAGAACAGGATTTTCAGGTACCAGAAACTTTGAGTTGCCTCGAACCCTCAATTTCCAATCTACTGACTACACCGAGATGATCGATTGGCAAAAAGAGATCATTACTCCTCCACTGCTGCTAAACAATTTTAGCGACGATAAGCTACTACAGGCTCGATGTAAGCCACTGGAGATAGCTTCTTTTCCATGCCACAGTCAAAGTGTGGAAAGGGCAGCGAACCTAGTAACAAAGGCATGTCAGGAAAGAATAGGATATGACAACCATCAAAAGTTTATTTTAAACTCATTAGAATCAAGGTGAAAACTGCCCAAGTTTGAATGGAAGGCCCAATGGAATGAGTAAGAAACATATGAAATAAAATTTTCTAATGATATTGAAAATTTATTCCCTTTTGATGTAATAAGGAACAATGAAAAAGGTGAATTGAATTTTAGCACACTTATTATGCCTCTAATTTTTTCTTCTGAATATATTGTTGTACTTAATTAATTTTCCTAATATTGAACGTTATTAAATAAAACATTATACGTTAATAAAGATTTATGTCATCAAAAAACCTGAATGTAGAGTAAGTCTCGTATAAATGGAATTTTCTTCAATATAGGTTAAAAAGTGAAAAATTGTGCCAGGAGTAGGAGGCTTTAAACAGCGAAAATAATTTATGAGGGGGTTACAGTGTTCCATTCAAACCCCTCACAATATGTACCTTTTCAATATAAAATTTCGACCTGGCCTAATATATATATATATATATATATATATATATAATATATATATATATATATATATATATAACTAAAACGTATAACAGAAACTAATAGGCCTACTTTGGGACTTTAATGGAATAATACTAGAAAATAATGGAAAAAAGGCAAATTAGGCACTTTATGACGAAAAAGGCACTTTTTCCCGTAAACGTAAAAATATGCAAAAAAGAAATTTATAGCAATTTGCCTGAACCTCCAGCCTCTAGGAATCAGGGTACTAAAACTGTTTGAAGAAATAACATAAAAAAGGCCATTACGGATGAAGAAACAATCATTTACGTCATTCCATTACGTCATTATATTACCTTTTAAAAAATAAAAGGACACAGAAATCCAAACAATGAAAGAGACACTCACGGAGTCTGTAGAGAACCGGTTCCTTTCTGACTAGGAAATTTAGGAAACAAAATGCTACGTGAGTGCAGCGGAATTGAGTCCGAGGTTTAAGACTCGCTTCGTAAAAGATGAGGCGAAACTAAAGGAGATGGTAAATGGAAGGAGGATTTTTGCAAATTCTGTTTGCTGTAATTCTGAAGACAAATCGGAATTTCAAGATAATGCGGCTAATGCTGAAGAATCTGGTGTTGGTGTGGAAATCCATGAGGAGAGGAATGTTTAAAGAAATAACACAAAAAAAAACAACATCGAAAGAAAGTAGTAGACGAAGGTCAGTAATGTTACTTACTTCTGTTGAAGGAGAACAGGATGAAGAAAGACAAGCAAATCTAGAGAGGGTAAAAGAAAAAACAAAAACAACAAAAAATATATTGTAAATGTAAATTCGTTTAAAAACAAGTTGAAATCACGATTAATAATGGAATACTAAATAACAATCTAAGATTAATGTACATTATTTATTATTACTCGTTCATCTCTCGTGTCTAATATTGGTTTCTTTGCATAGTATTGGTATCATATCTTCAATAATCACTTTATCTTTATTGATTTTATATCTATAATAATAATAATAATTTATGATTAATATATACTGTAATTAATAATCCTTATTCACGATTTATATACATATAGCGAAAAACTCGCCCTACAGGCCGGATATTTTACTACTCGTAATATTCACACGCCCATTAAGGCACGTGGTTAATTTCAATCTTTATGGATATAATAATGATAATAATTAACACAAAAACATATTAGTAATAATAATAATAATAATAATAATATAGAAATTCATGGTCAACTTCTATTTAACATAATATACGAAGGTGGGCTGAAAAGTAATAACTCCACTCGAGTAATTCTGGATTGTGTAGAGGTAGCCAGATAAAACCAGTTTTGTGTTCTAATTTGATATCCCCACCCCATTCCAGATTGTGTAGAGGTAACCAGATATAACCGGTTTTATGTTATAGCCTAATATAGCTTACACTCATCCACACGTTCGTTCAGTATCTATTACAATGGAAAAGAATAAAGACGTTCGCTTCAAGCAACGTGCCGTAATTGAATTTTTGACCTCGGAAAGTGTTGCCCCCATAGACATTCATCGGCGAATGCAAGCTGTGTACGGCAAACAGTGTGTTGATGTGAGTACCGTTCGACGTTGGGCGAGGCAGTGCAAAGAAGGAGAAGCAGGGCAAGAAGATTTGTGAGATAAACCGCGAAGTGGAAGGCCTATAACGGCAACCGACGAGTCTCATCGGAACTACGTTGACGAACTGGTTCGTGGAAATCGTCGCATTAAACAAAATGAAATTGCCGCAATGCTCGATATCTCCAAAGAGCAAGTGGAACACATTATCAGTATTCTCGGTTACCGAAAGGTCTGCGCCAGATGGGTGCCTCGCATGCTCAGTTGCTCACTACCGAGATGAAAACTGAGACACTACGCATTTGCCAAGAAAATCTGCAGCGCTTCGAAAATGAAGATGAATATCTGCACAGCATTGTGACAGAAGACTAGACGTGGGTCCACCATTATGACCCTGAAAATAAACGGCAATCCATGGAATATCGGCACAAAAATTCACCGCAACCAAAAACATTCGAAGTTAAAAAATCGGCTGGAAAAGTGATGACGACTGTTTTTTGGGATATCAATGGTGTTGTTCTCGAAGACTTTACGGAAAGAGGGACAGCAATCAACTCCGCACGTTATACTGAAACTCCGAAGAAGTTGAAAAAAACGGATCAGGAGGGTTCGCACCCACAAAACCGCAGTCATTGTTCACCATGACAACGCACAGCCTCACACCAGTGTTCAAACGCGAGAAGTAATTGAGGATCCGCAATTCACCGTCTTGCCGCATTCACCATATAGCCCCGATTTAGCACCATGCGATTTTCGCCTCTTACCTAAACTTAAAGAACATCTCCATGGAAATCGCTACGAGTCTGACGAAGAAGTTAAAGCCGCTGTAAAATTTTGGTTTCGTTGTCAAAGGTCCGAGTTTTACCAGGATGGATTTTAAAAACTCATTTATCTTGGCGTAAATGTATGGAGGTAGAGGGTGATCTTATAGAAAAGTAAATGTATCGTTTTGAAGAATAAACTCTAAGGTAGATATCTGCTCTTGTTTCGATAAAATCCTTCAATCCGTTTAAAATTTATTTGAGTGGAGGCATTACTTTTCAGCCTACCCTCATATTATAGCTGGATTCAAATTTGGAATACTAATATTTGTTCTTCGCATATACGGGTGGACCCGCGCATGCGCAGAGCTAATTGACCTACCCCTCTATTACACGCCTCTTGGTCCTCTCTATCCTCCTGCCAAGTTTGGTTGAGATCGGCCCAAGGACCTAGAAGTAGTTAGGGAACGAACAGACAGACACGCAGATTTTTGCGCTTTATATATTCAGATTAATAATAATTATCCGTTCTATTTTTAATTAAGAGCCCAGTAAAGCCTTAAACTTAAGGGCCAAATTAAATTAAATAAATAGTTCAATTTCACAATTACTTATATTAAAATTATTGTGTAACAACAAAAATTGTAAAATTGTAAAATTGTGTTTATTTTATCAATAAAGGTTAATGAATGAATGAACCAGAACTAAAAAACAAATAAAACACAAGAGAAGTCCAAAAGATCACTTTTGAAAGCAGAATTAAATTTTTTTTTAATCCTACTACTGAATCCAAGAAATAAGAAGAGCCTTGAAGGGTGGACTAAAATGTTTGAAAATGTTTGAATGTTCCGCCTACCTCAGTTTACTCAGAAAGACTTTTTAGTGCAGTTCAGAGGACTTATTCAGTTAACAGAAAGTGTTTTTCTCCTGAAAATGCGTAAAAGCTTTTTTTTTTATGACAAAATTTTAAATTTGAAAATTTTCAATAATTGTTAATTGTAATTGATATCAAAAGGAAAAAATATTTTTTTTTAATTTAAAAAGAAGTTTTCTTCTTAATTTATTAGTATTATTTTTTTTTTTATTTATCCAAAGAGGTATAATATAATTAATTCTCATTTTAAACCATGGAAAATATTAGTTGAAGAAAATAAATCACACTCTAAGTCTCTAACATTGTACATATTTTTATTTATTATTAATTTTTGTTCTGGATATCCGGACAATTTACCAGATACAGGTTATGTACCCGGTGTCCGGCATATCCGTATTTACTTCTAAAAGAAGTATAAACTCACAATTGAAAAAGTTAACTCATTATTATTACTTAAAGCAAAATATTCGAAGAATATAAGGGTAACCCCCAAACAACTCTGGAACCTCATTAACAAAGCGATCAATAATAATACACACATAATCATCACTATCGGAAAAACTAATGTTCAATAATGAATCCATTGCAGATGCAACAAATATTCTAAGAGGTTTTAACGAATTTTCACTGAATTTGGAATAATAAATAATGTTGATCTCTAAAATTCTCTGCATGTCGAGGTCCTGCGGTATGTTGTATGCCTTATAAGGCCTTCCTACCACATTCTTTCCTCTTGTCGCTGACTACAATTTAATGACAACCATAAAACGGGTGAAAACTAAAGTTGCGCTCCAGATACGATCCCAGAAAGAATTTACAGTATAAGAAATGCCCGAATTTAATTGCACCTCACTTACGCATACCTCATTAATCTCTCCATTCAAAGTATAGTATCTTCCCAGACTGTTAAAAAGGCAAGAGTCTCTCCTATTTTTAAAACAAGTGATAAATTTTATCACTCACACTACAAACCCATTTTTTTCCTGCCTTCAGTAAATTACATACGAGAAAGTAGTTATATATATATATATATATATATATATATATATATATATATATATATATAGTAATAATAAAGATTTATGATATAATACATACAATACTTCGGCAATACAATACAAAACATACGGCCAATGACACCTAAACCGCTATATTACAAGAACTTTATAATAACTCAAAGGACGAAAAATGCCGATATAATCATTATCCTTAATCTTTCTAAAGCCTCTGTCTGACACAGTGCCTCACGGCATATTCTCAAAAAACCTCAAATATTAGGACTTTAGGGGGGGGGGCTCCCCTTAATTAAGTTGGTTGAACTCACACTTGAGTAATACGATCCAATTTATAACGCATGATCTTGTACTTCACAGACCAGACAAGATCCACAAGATCCATATCTTACGGACTACTCCAAGAAAGTATCCTGGCACCGATCCTCTTCCTCCTTTATACAATATATATATATATATATATATATATATATATATATATATATATATGGTGGGTCAAAAGTCTCCATACATTGGAGGATTTTAACAGGAGACACGCCCCCGGCACGCACATCAAACATGACACCGTTGCCAAACTCATTGAGAAGTTCAAGAAGACTGGAAGTGTTGCAGACCAACCGAGAAGTGGCCGTCCACGAACAGCCACCGATGAAGGCACAGCGACCATGGTGCTGGCAGCGTTTGCAAAGAGTCCCGAAAAAAGCACTCGACGGATGTCTGCAGAATGCGGTGTCAGCCAAAGGAGTATCGTCCGCATTATGAAAGAGCACAGATGGCATCCATACAAAATGTAAATGTTGCAGTATCTTAGCGAAGACGACCCGGACAGGCGGCTGGAATTCTGTGAATGGGCAAGAACAAAAGTGGACGAAGACACGGAGTTCTCGGCTGGAATCTTGTTTTCAGATGAAGCCAACTTTTATGTTCATGGAGAGGTTAATCGTCAAAACGTACGTTATTGGAGTGATGACAACCCGCACTGGATGAGTCCCTCAAAGACGCAAGGCGCTGGAAAAGTGATGGTGTGGTGCGGGATATGGGGCAATACAATTGTTGGCCCTTTTTTAACTGACACCAATCTGAATGCCGAAATGTATCTAAACATGCTGCAAGACACAGTCATGCCGTCCCTGCTGAACGAGGACGGGGGATTCCCAGCGTACTTTCAGCAAGACGGGGCGCCACCCAATTACGGTATCTGCGTGCGCCAGTGGCTGGATCAGCAGTTTCCGGGTCACTGGATTGGCCGCCGTGGTCCCGTGGAGTGGCCTCCGAGGTCCCCATACCTCACCCCCTTTGATTTTTACTTGTGGGGGCACTTGAAGGCTATGGTGTACCAGGTGAAAATACAAAACACGGACCACCTAAAGGAACGCATTCGTGATGCGTGTGCACGCATAACACCAGACGTGTTAACGCGCGTTTGCCATGACTAGGAGCGACGCATTCGTAATGTGCATTCAGTGTAATGGTGCCCACATAGAGCATATTTTGTGACTTACAAGTGATTGCATAATAAAGTTAGATCAACTGTATGCCCTTGACAATTGGTTAGGTTAAGTTGTGTTACTTTCGTTAGTTTTAACGAAAATAACGCGACTTAACCTAACCAATTGTCAAGGGCATACAGTTGACCTAACTGGGCAAATGATCTTGTAAGTTGTGTTATTTTCGTTAGTTTTAACAAAAATAACACGACTTAACCAATTGTCAAGGGCATACAGTTGACCTAACCTGGCCTTCAATGGCCTTCAATGAAGAGTGTTTCTCACTTATTTGAACAGACCTGTGGATGTATGTATGTTTTAGCAGATTTAGTTAGTTAAATAAAGGTTTCCAATTTTATTGTGATGTTTGTTATTTCTATGAATTTATGACAAAAGTCATTTTAGCCATTTCACGAAATGACCAAGGTGGAATTTCAGCCATTTCGCGTAATGGCTGAAGATTTTAGTCATTTCGCGAAATGACCAAGTGAAACAGCCATTTCGCGAAATGACTAAAAGTTTCAGCCATTACGCGAAATGGCTGATTACACACTTTGACTGTAATATATATATATTATATATATATATATATATATATATATATATATATTAAAGAAATATGAAACAATACACAAACAAACTAAAATTCAATAATCTCGATAAAGGCACTTTTGGGCCACCCTGTACACTAGGGTATCTATCAGCATATAGAGACAAAAATTATTTTTTTTAACTTTAGAGTTCGAAAGGACGAATTTTGTTCTTTATCATGAGAAAACTCAGCATGCCATTTTTTTTAAAGCAATCAAATCATATTTAGGGGTGGCGCACGGCAGTATAAAGTGTAGAGTAATGTACAGTTAATCAATAGTAAAATACCCCATTTATTTCTTTGCAAAATTTGCAGAAATTATTATTGAAATGTTTATATGAAATATTCATATGTTTTCAAATATATAGTTGTATTTATGATATAATATCAATATATGTAACTACTACTTTTGGCTTTTGGCATCTGAAAAAGTGGCAAGGAGCAAACTGCAACTCAAATCCTCAGTTAACTACATGCTGAGAAAGTGCGTATGTGGTAGTAATTCGTGCTCCATTTATTTCACGGTTAGGAGTTTCATGCCCTAAAATTTTCAATTTTTTGCAATCATGGCTAGTACTAGTTATAGTACTCGTTCTAAAACAGATATGGCTTTACTAAAAATATTGGGCGATAAACTCCCTAAAACAGATATGGCTTTACCAAAAATATTGGGCGATAAACTCCCTTCTCAGCAGCAAGTTTTTGCACATTTTTTTTACCATCATTCAGAGATGAAGCTCCCTTTGAAAGATAGTGCTAAGAACACTTTGATCAGTGTTATGGGTTTCTCCAAAGTTCAACCAGACGACAATGAGTTGTTAGCACCAACGAAACCCCCTCCATTGAGAGGATAATACTCACCCTTATGGGTGAGAAGGACCTGGAGCTGAACTCAAAGAAAGACTGTAGGCTAAAATCTTCTGGACTCTTGCGGCACCTCTAAAACATTTCCGATTTGTATACAAATTGGTATTCTGAGTTTTTTTAGGGAACAAGAACAATATTATGGGTTCCGAACTTAACATTTTGAAGATTATGTTTGTATAGCCACCCTACTGTATACGTATATAAATGACTTCCACCGATCACTGAACAGTTTGTCAGTACAGAATGTATGTATGGCTTAATACCAACAAACTATCCTTAAATATAAATGAAAGCGTTTATACAGTTATCATAATAATAATAATAATATAATAATAATAATAAAACGATAATCCCTTCAAACCTAAATATAAATTTAATTCCTATTAAACGGTGAAATTAGCCAAACTTGCGGGAATTACCCCTAACAAAAAACCACAATGCGTTCAAAGAACGCACTCAAGATCTATGCATCAAATTAGCGAGTCATATACATTGTAGCAAACGTGGGTAAAATTCTACTCTAGAATGCACGACTAGATATTTATGCTTCGCTGTACCCAACCTCTGAAATATCCTCGATCAAGAGTCTAAATAATCTAACCAGCTAAAATGCTTTCAGAAAAAACTTAAGAAATATTCATGAAATTTCACAAAAGATTTGTCAAATAGCTCCATTCTGACAATAAAACGGAAAATTTGTTTGCAAATAAGAATAAGAAAGAGTTTGCTTGTTCACACACACATATATATATATATATATATATTAGCGGTGGACCAGATATCCGCATCCGCGGATATTGAAATTAAAGATCCGCATCCGCAGATGTTGAAAAACTAACATCCGGTCCACCACTAATATATATATATATATATATATTAGTGATGTAGCAAGTGTCATTTTTTTCACATCCGCGGATGCGGATGCGGATGAGGATGTTTGATTTCAACATCCGCGGATGCGGATGCGGATGTCTACATTTTCGTTATTTTTTAGGATATATTCGAGATTTGTTGTGTTTAACGTATATAATAAGTTATTATATAGAGAGAGCTGTAGCTATAATGTAGTATAATTGATTAATTGTACAATAATTCTGTACTTTTCTCTGAACATATAAAATAATATCAAGCATCTAACTAATATAGAAATCAATTAGTGAATTCGTCTGCAAATAAATTCGTTATATTTTGTTGAGTTTCAGCCACAATTAGAAACCATAATTGTGTTACCAGGATGCGGGACGTGAACCCAACTCAAATGCACCCCACCGACCTCTTTCCCCAACCTCCACCCTTATAGAAAGAGATCTTTAATTAGCTTGATAACTATTTATATTAATAGTAGGGCAGCTAAACATGTTGAAGTGGACAATCCGGACAAAAGCACTAAACTTTCCCTACTTGTATATTTTGGACCAACAATTAAAAATATCCCCGGAACCACCTTCAGAGACCATTACTTGGCCGCCATATTGGATTTCAAGATGGCCGCCATAGACAAAATGGAATTTCTGATATAAGTTTCAATAGAGAATTCCCTTGGCATGTTTGGCATCAAACTATATGTTTTTTGGCATGATCAGATCAATAAAACAACTTTTAAGCTGATCAGAAGTATGTTTACTGCAGAAATCACACTTCGTACAACATATACAGTGAAAATCGTGAATATTTTAACACAAAAACCATGTTCAAGAAAACCATGTTTAAGAAAAATCAACGAAACTATAACAATTGAAGATTTCACCCACCAAAAAGTAGACCTTTAGCTCTATAACTGAATGTGGGAGAGGAAAATTGGCAAAATATGTGCATTTTAAAAAATTAAATTCTACAAAGGTCAAAATGCTACCCTTTCATATTTGCACAATTTTCATGCATTATTCGTGGTTCTATAGAAAACTTGTATTAACAACATTTGTAGAGTAAGGGCAGGGCTATTAAATGGGCACCATAAAATGGAAATATCTTGGCATTTAGCATTGCAATGCCTACTGTCCCAACTCACCCCCTGTCCCGAACTGTCCCAACTCACCCCGCTCGACGCTATATGTTAAACTGTACAGTTGCAGCTACACAGTTCTGTACACTTCCACCTGGCCTTCTTGCAAGCACACCTGGTGCCACATCCACTCTTGCTCTTGCAGCCGCATTTGACCAATTCGCTGCAAGCTTTAGATGCTACTGGTCTTGTGGTCCAAACTGGTGTCCATGACTGGGACTCTTCGCTAAAGGTCCATCCCCATCCTTCAGGAGTTGGAAGATTCTGTTCACTTCTCTCACAGGTCGACCATATTCTTCCCTGGTATGTGACCCTCCTGGTGTGTTGGAGAAGAGCATCCTGAGTTGGTGGGATAGTCTCCATAGCTTTTCCCTTCTGACAGAACATGACCTTTCTTGCCTCATCTACACGTTCACACTGGTGTTGTCATAGAGGACAACTGTGTACCGTTCAAGAAGCTTGAAGTGGGGAGTTTCGGCGTCAACATCTGCAAATGGATTTCGTGCCATGAATGTGAATGCTTGTGTTACCTCAGGGTAATGGTGCCATGCTGCCCATGCCGTATTCTTGCCCCTTCCGTAAAAGGATGATGTTGTATCACATCCCGTGAAGCAGTGAAACAGTGGTAGGGATGTGCATCTCTCTTCACCCAAAGAGGCACAGATTGTGTTAATATGATGGTAAGTGAAGTTTTTCCCAGTGCCAAAACCAACCCAAATATTTACTTCAGATCTTATGGACGTCAAGTGATGGAATTTTCCTATTAGAATGACAATAACATCCGTGTCTACAGTTCTGATCATGCAGTTAATGTGCCCTTCCTTTATTGCATCTTGAAGATGAATGAACAGTCTAGTGTCTGCCTCCTCATGGTCGCATCTTGGCATTGTGCGGTCGGCCCCATTGATGATGACTTCAGGTCCTGATGTAATAACAACTTCTTTGTTGTTAGGAACTTCCATTGCAGCAACCTTGTCTGATAGGAAAGCGAACAGTTCTTGCTTGTTTCTAGAGTCTCGAAGGAAGTCATGCCAATTTAGGGGTAATTTGGTTTTTCCTTCAACCTTTCTTCTGATTCCTTTTCCCCGTTTTTCTCTGGTAGTCTCTTTTAAGGTGCTTGCAGTGTAGGTATCCCAGACGATGTCAATTCGCTGGCAAGTTTCTAACTGTTTGATGAGATAAGGGACGAATACACGATCTGCATACTCTTCAAAGTTGGTAACACCTGCAGTAGACAGCAAATGGACGATGGCAGCTCCATCAAGAAGTTTCACATCAAAAGGATCTGGAGGGTTGTCCTTGTTTTCAAATGTAATGATTTTCAGTAGGTCAGACTTTTTCCCAAACCGCAATTTCCCACCATCAGATAGGGAAGAAGGAAAGGGGTGATTCTCGTGTTGGAAGAATGCATCCATGTCACTATGCCGATGTTGCATAACAATATACAGATGAGAGAATAGAGCAACATCGTTCTTCAGTAGTTGGATTCCCCCAACATTCCGTACCTGAGATTTCGGCCGAGGACATCTGAAGAGGGCAAGCGAGTTCTTCTTGATCGGTGTATGAATTGACCTTGTACAATCTGTGACAACTTCTTTGTAGTATCGGCTATATTGCTCCTTACCCAAATCCTTTATAGTTCTCACTGTATGGACCACAGATTCATCCATGACATTCCTTGTGTCTAAGGCCAGTAACTCATTCCCATTATCACAAAATGGATTTCCCATATCACGGAAGACTTCAACGAGATTAGAAACATGATCCTTGAATCTTCTCTGTGTAGATAGTCCTTCTTCGTGGTGGAAGTTGTTGTCTTCAGTTTCTGGAAGGTTTTCGTCTTCATATTCAGTAATCAATCTGGCTTGTTCTGGCCCTGCTACCATCCACTTCTTGAATGCCACTGGATTCTCAGTCAGACCCACCGCGCCTCCTGAACCTTTGACTTTCTCATTGTTTTGTTCATGCGCTTGGTCTAAAGGCATGGCTGAGAATCTCTTCTTGGTCTTGTGTACTACCCAGTGTCCATTTCGTGAAAACTCATTCATAACTGGCTGAGGGAGATTCTTCATGTCCCGGATGTGGAGTGGAAGCCAACGTGCGTAATTCTGGTGGTCAAGAGCAAAGAACCAGGGAACTACTTTCTTCAAGCTTTCTACATACAATGGAAAGTCTCCTGCACGATGTGATCGTATGAATATGAGGCCGTCTATCTCCATCTGAAGAATTGTCTCCCAGTATTGGAATGTTGGACTGACCTGAACCATCTTCTTCTTCCACTCTTCCTTTGTCTTGTCATCATAGGGACCAACAGTTTCCATAAAGGCTTCATGCTGCAGCTTTGCCAATGTCAAAGCTGTTACCTGGTGAGCATGTCTGGTTCTTGTAAGATGAGAGGCTTTAAGAAATGAGTCAACAGTTCCTGCCGAAGCAATGCCTGCTTGTGTCAAGGCATTTGTCCACCCAGATCCCTCTAGATAATCTCCATACGTTCTCCACATGGCCATCTCTGTATGTAGACCTCCAAACATGACGATGACCTTGTCTTCTCCGTGGGTGTCTGGCCACTTCCACTGAATGAATTTACCAAGGGCATATAGGGGTGCATCGAATGCAACAACTGGTATTTGCCCGGGGTTAAGGAATTCAGTAGCAGACCGAACAACATTCATTCCATGCTTGATCATCGCTGGAGTAGCGGCCTTTTCATGGAATAAGGGAAGGAGGTAGGAAAGGGTTTTCATTTGATCTTCATCTTGTTCTTGCCTTGTAGCGTGGTATGCTGACCATGATATAACATCACCCTTCCCTATCGTGTCTTTCTCCAAGATCCTGAACGCTTCTTTCATCCACTCCTTTTCCTGGAAACATGCTTCATGGTAGTGTCCCTCAATAGGGTCAGACACATTAGACAACTTCAGGACTTCTACCTTGGTTTTGTCCATTGCAACAGCTGGTACAATTGAGTAGGACATGAGTAACTCCAAGTCCTTTGAACCTAGAGAAGGTAGCACAAGATCACCTTGTTTGGTTCCACAGTTTGAGACAGTTGGGAACTGAAACAGACTAATCCCTGTACCATGAAATGATCCAACGGCAGTTGTACTAGATGGGTTGTAATCCAGATTGTCAAGTGCCCCAACAATAAATGGTCCATGACGAAACTGAGCTGGTACAACCACTCCTTTGGTCTTGAAGTTCTGGCACACTGCTGTTGCAAGTTGGCTTTCGACTTGAAGAATTCGGTCATAACTCACACTGAGACCCAATTCATATAGTTGTGTAATTAATGATTTTGACCGAATTTCAGTATGAATTTTCAGACCAAGATACAGAGGCAATGGTGGTTCTCTTTCCAAAGAATGGCGAACCTTAGATGATGATGTATGCTTGTTCCTAAAATTAAAAAGGATAAGTTGCGAGACAGTGAGAGTTGCAGGGGAGTCTTCTGGTGTTTGGTCCTTCACGTCAGCACCATTTGTGATCATAGATATAAGGGTTTTCAAGGTTGTAGGTACCGATTCCTGTTGACAACCAGATGGAAAGGCACCTGCAAACTTGAATCCAGTAAAGTTGACGATTTCCTTGCGTATGATTCTAGCAGCTTTTGCAAGAATCATAGTATCTCCTTCAAAATTCTGTCTATTTGTCTCTCTGAGCATTTCCTGAATTCCCTGCTGAAAAACTAAGATTTTGTTCTTGCCATCACTCACTTCCTGGGCATATGGGAAATACTCCAGAATCTTCTCTCTGAATCGTCCTCTGTTCATTTCCTTATTAATACCTAAGTCCCGAAGTCTTTTTTGATACAGATCAAATAGCACAGAAAACTTCATTTGAAAGATTCCTTCTTCCACGCAATTTTCTACATGATTAACGACCTCAACTATTGCCTTTGCTTTCATCAAGTTTTCTTCATAGCCTTCTTCCTTGCTCTGTTTTTGTCTCAAAAGTGAGCGGTAACGGTTCCGATAAAATGTGTCACTGAGTTCTGTAGCCATCATTCGTAAATTGACGTCAGCGCCAAATGTACTGAATTCGTGAAGATGCCCATGTGTTTGTTGACAAAACACACAAGTTGCTTTGTCCATAGGATGCCGCTGAACCCGCTTCCCCGTAAATGAACTGGTTTCACCTTCATCCGCCCTTTCTCTCTTTTTTGTAGCCCTTTCAAGCTTTTCTTTACTAAATTTAACATGGCATGACTTGTGCCACACAGCTTTATTCTGAACCAGATCTTCAACAGTCACCTCTTCATTGAAAAGAAGAGGAACTGGTAGTCTTCCAAGATTCTTGAATGCGTTGACATTCTCCATAAATGTTGCATATGCTTCAGTTTTTTTACCACTCACAGCATTGAGTGGACATTTAAGAGTCTCACCTTTGCTCTCTTGACAAACCATGCATTTGCTCCAATCCATGTTCACAAATCACCTGCAAAACAGAAAAGCACATATTATATAGTTATATTATTAAATATTTTACATTAAATAAACATTTAAGGGTAATTCTGATTATTTTATAGCAATCCTGGCATCGAAATATGTAGGTTTAGGGACTATTTATTTACAATTACTCCTCACAATAGTTTGTTGATTTCTAGCTGGCAGCCATCTTGGATTTCCAAAATGGCAGCCAAGATAGGGTTGCGCGTCTTGGTTCCGGGGAAAAATTGGTAGCTAAGGTCCTGAACAACATTTGAGCCAAGTTTGGTGCTTTTGTCCAGAATGTCCACTTACTTCAAAAATCAGGGTCTAAGCTACTGCACTATAAGTTTAAAGTTTTATTAGGCATATTTATAAATGAGTAATTAAAATAAAGTAAACTAAGATGTTCATCGTTTAATGTTCAAACTTAATTATAGGAAGGTTATGCTTAAGGAACATTAATTTTTCTGCCTTTTCTGCTGCCAGTCTGTTTCTCTTTTCATCATATATTAATCCAGCACTGCTAAATAATCTCTCGCTTGGTACGTTTGTTGGAGGACAGGCTAAATGTTTCCTTGCAAGTTTACTCAAGTATGGATAGATATTCTGCGTATTTTTCCACCAACTAATAGGATTGTCACATGCAGCCAGGCGTTTTTCTTGGTGATAGCTCTCGATCATTTTTACTACATCTTTTGACATCGCGTAGGTCTCGTCATTGCTGCTTGACTCAAGAAACTGAGAGACAGATTCTGTGATAGATTTGCTTGTTGAAGGTGTTGGTTCTGTCACTGAAACTTTTATTCTTTTGGTGGGTGGCGAAGCGACAGATTCAAGAGATTGAAGCTCTTCAACTGCTTTGCCAAGTGATGATTTAACTCGTTCTAATGTACTAGGTGAAAATAACTTAGCTTTGTAACGTGGATCTAAGTAGGTTGCAAGAGAGTAACTTCATACAAGAACAGCCTCTCGTCTTGTCGCTTGCATCACTTTTGCGCACAATGAACTAGTTCTATTAATATAGTAGAATTTGATAATTTCCGCTTATTAATGACATTTTATCTCAACGGTCCACATCCGCACGACATCCGCAGTCCAAAGTGCGGATGCGGGTGCGGATGCGGATGCGAGAAAATGTGCGGATGTTCCGCGGATGCGGATGCGGATGTGACCTACATCACTAATATATATATATATATATATATATATATATATATACGTACTGTATGACAAAAAATGTTATGATGGAAAACATGGTACTTGTAGGTTATCTCCCCCCCCCACGCTTGATTTGTCATCGTGGCAAATAGCACGCACGCAGAACAATCAAACGAGCATTTCGTTCTAGAATGTTTGATGCACATTGGTTGTTGATTTGTTATACAACTTACATTAACTTTGGATCACCTGAAGATCAGGGTCCCCAGCCTTCTTTAGTTAGCCTTATAACGCTAACTAACAAAAATATCACGACCTGACCTAACTTAACCAATCATTAGGTCAACTGTACGCCCTTGATGATTGGTTAGGTTAGGTCGTGATATTTTCGTTAGTTAGCCTTATAAAGCTAACTAAAAAAGGCTGGGGGCCCTGATCTTCAGGTGATCCTTAACTTTATAATGGCGATCCTTCAGAATCCGGCCATAAATTAGTTTAAAAAATAAATCGTATCAATAATTATTACATGAGCCAAATTATATATTTAATAGTATCTATTTCAGTAGATATTACCAATCCTTTGCACAATTTAATTATTGCTTTTTCAGCCAGAATGAATTTACTGCGACTTCATTCTATTTGCCACGATGACAAATCAAGCGTGGGGGGGAGATAACCTACAAGTATCGAAAACATCATTGTCTAATTATTGATGAAAACTACACAAACTTCCTAATAATATTTCTTTTATTAATAATCTACTTTCGCGCATGCGCATTGGGGAACAAATCACGCTTTTTTTTTTTTTTTATATCGAAATATAACTTAATTTTCACTTCTCAATTTGAAAGTTTGTACGAACCTAAACCTGTAATCTGTAGTCGTTGTCAGAAGTTGTTTAACCTAGCGCTTTTTGAGACGTACGAATAAAATGTCCTAAGGTAAAAACATTTTGTAGTCATACGTAGATGCGTATGTACGAATTATATGTTCAGTGAATGTTTTTAGTAAATGTTGAATATACGAAGAACGCGCGGATCATTTAATATTCTTTAATACCTTTGATATAACTGTTCTGGGTCTATGTATAAAGATAAGCGTATAAAGCGCTACTCAACTATAAAGAAACCGTCCTTAAAAGTACAAAACGTTCCGTATGCGCTGAAACGTACCACTGGGTACGTTTTATGTACATTTACTAAACGAATTTATTCGTTAGGTATCCTCTTGAGCTCACTATATATGATTTAAAAAATGCTCTTAGTATATGCAAATAAAAACAAAATATATTTACGAAGCAATTTCAAAGCAAAAATGGATGATTTTCCTCGCTGTGCCATATCTAAAATATTATAAAAGCAATAAACACTCATAATAAACTCAAGCTTCCCAACTCGCGCAGCCAAAATATAAAATTTTATTACAAATTCGAGGAAACTCCAAAATATATTCTACAAACATCTAATAGTTCCCACTGAGTTTAAGATGTGTATGTAAAGTCTGTGTACACGCACGCCGTAAGAATGCTCACGTACGCACGATTGCGTGTGTGTGTGTGTATTACGTGTAAACGTTTTAAGTTTATTGTCCCTCTATTTAACATTTATTTATATACAGTTCAATTTAGGATAAATATATTAGTACGATATACGAGTATAGATACATACGAATATTTTAATAATAATAATAATAATAATAATAATAATAATAATAATAAATAGGTTATTTTATTATATGCAAACTTGGTGAAAATAAGTGCCTAACGTACGTGACAGTTATGTGGCACTCAGATGAAATGGACGAGTGCCGTATCTCTCCCTTTTGTTCTTTTGGAAGGAATTAATAAATAAGTTTGAGAAATGCGCGTGTCAAAAAGTAAAATTGAAGTTAAGTTAATGATAATTACAAGATGTAATTAGAGACAAACATTTTTTTTTCAAAATGTAAATTTATCTCGTAAACTTTTACAATAATTGTGAATATATGTTGTGAAATATAGAACCGCGTATAAATTCAGTCCTAAATGCTAAACACAAACTTACATCATGATTTTGAAAAGGAAAAATTACCACGTTAAATGCTTTGTTTATGGAATTCATGCGTTAGTTTGTGTAATTATTATTATTATTATTATTATTATTATTATTAGATACATATCTAATAATTTTAATTTACACGAACATGTTTTTTTCGTGTAAACAAGCAGTCGTGAAATGTCACACTAATCCCTAATCACTGGAATTAGACGATTTCGGCTCGTAGCATGCGCTTATAATCCGCGCAGTTTGTGAATACATCGCATGTTTTCGAAATCAGTTCCCACAACGTGTAACCCCCTTGCTTTCATATGAAGTCAATATTTCTTTTTCTATTGCAGTTATACATTTTACATTTTAGAGAAGGAAGTAGGAAAAAAATAGAAATAATTAAATTTGGAGTGAGTTAATCAAAATTTAACAGAAAATTTACAGTCATTAAAAATGTGTTAAATAACATTTGAAGAGAAAAATAAGTTAAAACTGATTTGTAACTGTAAGATTAAATTTAACCAACCTACAGTTATACGAGGTCCAGTCAATAAATTCGCGGAATTGTTTCATTGAAAATAGTCAGTAATTTCCACGAATTTATTGACAGCGCTTGTATGCGGAATACTCTCAGCTAGGTCGGGAAAAAATTAATTTTAACATTTTTATTAAGTTTAAGACAAATTTTATTTTAAATTTTGAAATTTAATAATTTAATTATTTATTAATGCGTAACATCACTAATTTCATTTTCTCTGTATGGAAATATCAGAAATATTCCCACATTTACAGAATAAAACTGTCCCGTATTATTTTTCCTTGGAATTACAAACGAATTTAATGAATGTACACACACACACACACACACACACACACACACACACACGCGCGCGCGCACACGCACACACACGCACACACACACACACGCGCGCGCGCACACGCACACACACGCGCACACACACACACGCGCGCACACGCACACACACGCGCACACACACACACGCGCGCGCGCACACGCACACACACGCGCACACACACACACACACACACACACACACACACACATATGTTTCGCTTCCCTGCAGAACCGCCACACTTTCTCACACATTCAATTCTGTACCGCGACATTTACCCAATTTTACAAACCTAATAACTCTAACCAACCGTAATTTAACCTTACTTAACGTAGCGTAACCTAACCTAATCTAGTCTAATCTTAATTATATCCCTTTCTTTCACGATATAAAAAAGATAATTCACCACGACACCGCAAATGTCAGGATACGCACGTTCCTGTCGTGATGGGCTTTGTACGTATCTTTAAGATCGTCGCGACTCCGTACTCCGTAGGTAAGACACGTACGCGCATCCGCATACACGCATCATTAACGGAAGGACGGACCCGCGCACGAGTGTGTGTGAATCCTTGTTAATCAAACGAACGACAATTTTGTGTTCTATTCATTTGTTGAATATAATTAATACACGTATAAACTGAGAGAACGCAAAAAAAAAAGGTGATTTCCTTTTTTTATTGTATCAAATTGTCGGAAGAGACACTGTCACCGGTCCTCAAATTACTCATTTTATGTAAATACAAAAAGAAAAAGAAAAAGAAAAAATGAACCGAAATGAAACAAAACCAGTTTTAAATCATAAAAAAATTGATAAGAAAATATTTTGTAATTATTATTTCCTTCAAATTTTCTATATTTGCATTTTGCTCATATTTAAAATAAAAAAGAAAAAAAAGATAATTTCAATAATAATAATAGACTAATAATAATAATAATAATAATAATAATAATTTTCTTGGTCTTTGCTACATATATAAGGCATATAGAGAGTGACATGCAATAATACACACACATATATATATATATATATATATATGATAGTGCGAAAGTTAATGCATTCCTAAGCATATGTAGCGTAGTAGACTAGACAATATAAAAAATAGTAACAACAACAACAATAATAATAGTAATATTACGATTTATTATTGTTTTTATGAGTTGATGGTGCATCAGTTGCTGCTGGAAGCATACATATATGCATACATATATGCACCTGTGACACACACACACACACACACACACACACATATATATATATATATATATATATATATATGCAACATATTCACGATTTGCGAGGGTGCTCTCTGAGGGCATTGGTTTCTGCCCTATTTGGGAGAATTTCGATTTGTGATTGAGTGAGGTCCGTAGCATAATGGTAGAGCGTCCGACCGGCAATTGGAAGGCCCTGGGTTCGATTCCCAGGCGGTTCGCCTCATTTTTCATTATTTCGTTATCTCTCCTCCTCGTGTGCGGAAACGTTCCTTAATACTTATGTCGTTTCTATTCATATATATATATATATATATATGTTAAATTTGCACTTGCAAGGAAAAATGGAAAGCAATTGCAATGCCTTTCGTGAATGCGTCAGGAAATGGAAGGAAAAGGCAAGAAGTCAAAAATATATATCTCTGTAGAGCAAAAACAAAACGGTTTTGAGGGATTAGCAAAAAATTAACAAGTATTGATTAGAGGAAAAAGATTTGAAGAAGATGTTGTCCATTTTTTACTTTCTCGAAATGTTGCTGAAATTATTTAGAAAGTATAAGAATGCACTTTCCACAATGTTCCTTTCAATTATGTCCTTTGTTTTAACGAGAATTTTATAACTTTCCCAATTAATAGTACTAGTTAATAGGGCCCTACGGGCCCCCTGCGGTGCCGAGGGCCTTCGGGCCCAGTAATCGGGGGGCTGTATCACAAATATGATGACAGTTGCTTATAGTAGAATTTTATTTTAAACATGTATGAACCGAGTATTTATGGTTTACTTCAGTACTTCATGGAAGACCACATTATTTGTGAATGTTCCAGATTTATCTCTCTGTCGTTCTTAAGCCCGATAATCCTCATCCTCACGCAGTGATCGATGTGCCTGAGTGGTTTGCCTGTTGCTCTTGTGCGCGATAATCATCATCCTCACGCAGTGACCTACTTTATGTGCTTGAGCATCTCTCTCTCACGTTCCCGTTTTCTGAATTCGGGATCTTGTCGCTTGTTTCTTTTCCTCTGGGCAGGGGCATAACTGGAGTAAAAAAGTTTGGAGGGGGGACGAACACAATCCTATTGTTAGAAGCACTCATTATCTATGGGAGTAATTATAAAAGTTGGGTGGTGCCAACTTTTATAATTACTCCCACAGATATATAATCAGTGCTTCTAACAATAGGACGGGGTTCGTCCCCCTCAATTTTTTTACTCCAGTTACGCCCCTGCCTCTGGGCATCAGCGTTTTTATATTATTATTACGGGCGGCAATGTGAAGCTTAAGATTTTCATGACTGCGTTCTTTCCTATAGTTTTATTGACCAAATGATTGAACCGACAGTAATTGGGGGCCGCAGGCTCCCAATTACTGGGGTTCAATTATTTGGTCAAGAAAACTAGTCATGAAAATCTTAAGCTTCACAAATCTTGACACAATGTGAAGCAGAAGATTTAAATGGCTGCGTTCTTTTCTA
This sequence comes from Bathynomus jamesi, assembly GCA_023014485.1. Lineage (NCBI taxonomy): Eukaryota > Metazoa > Arthropoda > Malacostraca > Isopoda > Cirolanidae > Bathynomus > Bathynomus jamesi. Next base: position 1,097,103 of record JAJOZX010000040.1, read on the forward strand.
TCGTTTTATTGCGGTGCTGGGGCCTTAGGGCCCAGTAATTGGTAGGGGGGGGGGCTGGTCACACATATATTTTCGTTCATTACTCATCACCCCCATCCACCATACGAAGTTTGGTCGTAATCGGTTCAGAAACGTAAAAGTTTTTTCTGCAGACAGACGGACAGACGGACAGACAGACAGACAAACAGACAGATTTTCGGTGAATTATAGTAGTAATTTGGTTATATTTAGACATATGAGGATGATGATTAACCAATGCATTAGAATTATTTGCCGTCCTGCACGCATATTTGTGCTGCTTTACTGTGACGTCTAAAGTTTTCCCAGTTTGACCCGCGTAAACTGCGTCGCATTATTTACATCCAGTCGAGCATAGACGCGTGTAGTCAACTGCATTACTTAGGCTGTTCTTTATTAGGCGAGGTTTAATAGTATTTTTATAATAAAATACAACGTTAATTCTATTTTTTTTTAAGTAAGGTCGAAAGATGTTTAAATTTTGTTTACGGTGTAAACATGTAATGTATATTTTCGGCTTCTTAGAAGCTTTTCTCCTTCATTACCTGTCGAAGCGTACTGTTGAGTACACAAAAGACCTTGTTATCGCTTTTGTTTTTCTTTGTTGGTGTTATGCGTCATTTATTTTACTGCACGTGTTTAATTTTGAAATTCATCCCATATATATATATATATAATATATATATATATATATATATATATCCTTAAACATTTAAAAAAAACTACAAATTGGTCGATTTTTTGGATAAAAAAAATGACTCACAATGTTTCAACTATTTTATGCAACAAGGGGGGGTTATCCCTCCAAGTTGCATAAAGGGGGTGAGGGGGGAACCGAAGGCTCTGCTTGTATATATATATGTTGTATATAATAAGTTCCACGTTAATGAAGAAATTCTTCGTGGAAAGATTGTAAAGAAAAATGTAAAAGTTACGATCATTATAAAGTTGAGAAATTTTTCTTTAAATTGAGTATTGTCATGCGAAGTATTAAAAATAATAAGAAAAAAAATAGATGTGATTTAGGTTCCATTCAACTTCATCCAAATTTAGCGAAAGAGTTTAAATAACTTTAAATGTTAAGAGTTTAAATAACTTTAAATGTTAATGAAAATAAAGTTAAATAGTTTCTTTGTTCCCCCCCCCCCCAAAATGACAGTTTCACTATTATTAATTATCATATTATTAAAACGTACGTCCTCTTTCAAAAGAGAAAAAAATCTCCTTCGCGAAAAAATTCATTAGAAAATCCGTTAACATTTAGTATCGCGTGGTGAGTGGTGCTACAAATAGTGAATGATGCTACAAATAGTGAATGACGCTACAAATGGTGAATGATGCTAGAATGGTGAGTGGCGCTACAAATGGTGATAAACGAAGAAACTTAACTGTAAGAAGTAATTACAAATTAAAAGATTGGTAAAAAGTTATTATCTAATTTATGTTTTTATCTTCTTTCACACAACAAATTATTAAAAATTATTTCATGTCTTTCGTTCGCAGAAATGTTTGAAAGAAGATCATAAATTTCTTTCATGATTCTAAAAACAATCTTTTTAAAGTAAGATAATTGAACACTCGATAGATGATAGTCAAAAGCTAAAAATAATCTAAAGACTTCTTCCTTATTCGGATAAAGAACCTTCTTTATTACATTGCGATCATTTCCCAAAAAGATAATAAATAGATAGATAAATAGATATTACTTCTTTTTCCGCAGCTTATTATCCCATCTTTACATGGGGTCGCTGTTTTTGGTTCGTTTTCTCCACTCTCCTCTGTCGTATACCACGTCCTCCTCCAAGTCCTTCTCCCTGATGTCCGCAACCACACAGTCCCTCCATCTCGTCTTCGGTCTTCCTCTTCTTCTCCGTCCCGGCAACTCCATCTCCGGCACTCTGCGCCCCACATACTCCTCCTCTCTTCTCCTAACGTGTCCATACCACCTCAGCCTGGCCTCCTGCACCTTCTTAGATGCTTCCGCCACCTTCACTGTTCCTCTTATATGCTCATTTCTGACCCTATCCCTCCTCGTCACATCCATCTCAACATCTTAAATAGATAAATAGATAAAATAGATAAATAGATATTACTAAAGTTTGATAAATTTAAAATGCATTTACTTTTCTCTGGTTTTTCATTAGTTCAGAATCATTAATAATTATATTACACGTAAAAGTGATGCAGAATAAAAACTAAATAATTACGATTTTTCAAAAAATAATTAAGTACTAAACAATTAGAGTGAAACAAAACGTACTCCAAAAAATAAGGTGCCTCGAGTATTAAAAAATTGCTTTAATGATCCTAGAAAAATGCTTAAACTCTCTTTACTCAATGGAAAAGAATTAAAGCAAACGAAGTCCCAGAAAACTTCAGAAAATTAATTCACTGAAAGCTTAAAACTGCTTTAATATTTCACTATTTATGTCAGTCGTTCGTACTTACTTCCGTTAAAGAGTTTCAAAGGAAGGCAAATTTATTCTCTGAATAACAAATTTTTTAAAACTCTGATGACGAAACAGTAACGAAACTAACATTAAAATGAGCAAAAAAAAGACTCGGAAAGTCTACGGGGACTGCTACTCCATTTTCACATGTCAAATGTTTTCGTTTTCTTTGGATTTTATGCATCGTCTGCTTCTATTCATGAAATATGCATTTCCGAGTTATCTTTTCACTATTTTTATATTTTCAGGTGAACAGTATTAAGAATTCTCGTGTATATATACATATATATATATATATAATATATATATATATATTATATATATATATATATATATATATCAAGTGTCCCCCCAAAATGTTCCTATTTCTAAACAAATGTTCTGAGCTAAAATTAAAGAATCTAAACACAAAGACAAACGCAATACTGTAGGTACATAAAACATACGAGTTTATTAACCATAATTAAACATGTTCAGTGTAATCGTCATTTTCTCTAACACAATATTCAACCTTGTTACACAAATATTTGACGATTTCTGGAAATAGCTTAGTTGGAATGGTGCTGGTTACCTCATTGACTTTGGTCTTTACTGTAGGTCTTCAAGTGTTTTAGGCTTGGTAGAATAGATCCTGTCTTTTATGTAACCCCTACCAAAAAAAGTGAGGGGGTATGAAGCGAGGTGAGTATGAGGGTCATTCCACTGGCTCATGATGGGAGATTAGTCGCCCAGAAAAATGCTTCCACAAAATGATGCAAGTTTCACAAGCAGTGTTTGGAGCTGCTCCATCCTGCTGAAACCACTGTGAATCTTGAGTAATGCAGTTATTTCTTTTACGGGACAAACCAATAAGTCGTGGTAGATAGAAATCTTGTAGCATCTGACGATACGAATTTTGCGTTACCGTTACTGCTTTTCCAGTTTCATTCTCAAAGTAGTAGGGACCTACGACACCATACCAACCAACAGCGACCTAAATGTTAAGTTTAACAACACTACGTGGAAACTCTGTTGGAGCGCCAGCATGACTTTCCCAGAAACGAAAGTTTTGCTTATTAATCTCCCTAAACAGATGTACAACTCTGGAACAATCTTCCTCAATCCATCCTTCCCCCGTCTATGACCTCCAATCTTTCAAACGCGGAGTGTCTAGGCATCTCGAAAACCCTGAACTAGTGCTTGCATAATACCGAAAATTTTCAATACCGGTATTTGGAGGCAATTATGCTAATCCCGGTATTGATACCGGTATTATGAAAAAAATAATTTATTTTGATTTATTATGGTGCCACCCTACCAACCCTCCCACAAGTCTGAGGGACTTGCAGTACTCACCATATTTACTATAAATTAATGACCCAACTCCAAATAGATGGCATTCTATTCGAAAAAGTTTATACAGTAAATTACTAAATTGTAATAAAAATATTATTTGAATTTTTTTTAGCATATTATTATACAACTACTGGGGTAGATAGAAATTATTAGTATCTAAATATTTATTTCTTAGTTTGATTTTGAAAGTATGCTTTGAGGAAACAAAGAGCATCTAGGGATTGTTCAGATAGACTTGATCTCAGTTTCGTCAGAAATAGGCCTGCAGCAGAAAAGGCTCTTTCTGATTCTGCACTTGTAGGTTTAATTGAAAGCAGTGCCTTGTACAGCTTCTCTAAATTCTCACTTCTCTGTAAAGTAACTTCCAAGCTTTTAAATTCATTAGTAACATCAAAATCAATGGAATTTTTTTTAGATGGCACTTTTCCTAGTTTGTCCATTTCTTGCATGTATTCACTCAGTAATGAATCTGCTTCCACTTCAGTCTTATCGGAGGACTAAATTGCCTAAATTTTACAATAGCAATTTTTGTCAATACCGAAAACCTATAATATCGGTATCGGTATTATTTGTACTTCTTCAATACCGGTATTAATACCGGTATTTCAATACCGGTTTTAACCCCTACCCTGAACCTTGATTTTGGCACTCTTCTTCTTCTATTGGGAATGTCCTTGGGCGCTTTTGCGGACATTCGCCCTTGGCCCCTCCTTCCTGCATTAAAAAACATAACATTCGTCAGGGAAGTGGATGTGTTTCAAAAACTCAGGATCTTCTAGTTTTGCTAACATCCATGTTGCGAATTCCATTCGTTTTTGTTTTTGAACATTAGTCAGTGAAGCTTGTGAATGAATTTTGTAGGGAAAAAGGTTTAATTCAGTACGAAGTATACGATACACAGATGTTCGTGAAATACCTACTTCTGCTGACAAACGTCGAATTGACTTCTGCGAACTGCGCGCAATACTGCAATTGCCCTTATGTTGATTGCTTACATTTCCTTTTGTTTGAAATTTTCTAACATTTCGTAATATTGTCTTTCTATCGGGTGGATCTCTGCATCCATATTCTCTGCAAAAGTTCCTCTGCACCTGTGTCACAGAATTTGTCACACGAAACAACTTAACAATCTTGATTTTCTGTTCTCGCTGCAGGCGCGGCATCACTGTTTGAGGGTTCAGGAGGCTTAGACCAACTTCAAGCCAAGGTTATACGAGCGACTTTGTCGCTGCGACGAAGTTGTAACGACAAATCGCAAAGAATAGGTACTGTTGTTTCCTATGGGGCAAGCTACGGTCGCTGCGACAATTATCCTCTGTTGCATCCTGCTGCGTTGTATTGTTCCAAGTGCGGTAGGCTACACGAGCGACTTTGTCACAGCGTCACTGCCACGTGGCGCTAAAAATGAAGAAATCGCAGCGACTTGTTGCAGCCAATGTAGTTTGCAACAGCAACTCGATTGTATCGCTGCGACACCATGCAACTCTTACGCAGCGACAAAGTCGCTCGCGCAGCTTTGGCCTAAAACTGAGAAATTGTTAGTAAATGGATAGTTGTTACTTTCGCAATGTTCACGGATTGAAGATTTGGCTTGTCTACTTAGTAGTAAAGAAGTGCGACTACTAATGCCACGATGCTCATCAATCCGCACCTTAAGTTGGCGGACAAAGCTGCCAACATATGTGGTGTTACAACCAGAATTAAAAATGTAAACTTGGTTGGAAACGAAAGGATCCGGCAACCTTTCCTTACCACCACTTTGCGAACTGAAACAGAGTTGAAAATTATGGAGTCCTTATATATCCACATATAAATGCGCCTCGGTAGTGTAGTGGTTAGCGTCGCTGACTACGAATCCATCGGGCCCGGGTTCGAGACCCGGTGACGACAGCCGGCGCGCAGCAAAACCCAGCTGTTTATTCTTCCGCACAATAAAGAAAGTGGTTGGTAGATAAATGGGTACCCTGGGTGGCCTAGTGGTTAAGACGCTGGGCTGCTGGTGGGGCGTAGTTCGGATTCCACGTTAAACTGTAGGCCTAAGGTGGAGTGAAAAGCTTGACCTTCGTCAGATTGAAGAATTCAGGCAGAAGCTAACCAAAAGTTTTATATATATATATATATATATATATATATATATATTAGGGTGGTCCACAAAATGGAAGTATTTTAAATTCTTCCTCCCAGGGTTTCATTAGGTTCCTTTTCCCAAAAAACTTCTCTGAGCAAAATTTGGATTCAATCGGTTAATATTTAGAGGTGGCTCAACTACCCCCAGAAGTCCACATTCATGGCTTCTGGGTCCCCCCCCCCATATATATGGGTATTATCCGCTTGTTGGCGGGGGTATCATGGCTGACCAGGCCACTCATTGTTGCCCAGCTAAGATTGTGGACTTGTTAGAATCAGGAAACCTCTTTCGGTGCTCATCCACCACACTTAAGAGAAACTGGAGTTGATCTTCTCCTTTCGTCAGAGTTCCGCTGAAGGTCTGAATGAGAGCTACTGCCCTTTCAGCATGATCATTAACTACTTTGATGTTTCCTATGATTCTTTTAGCTTCTTGGAAGTTTTCATTCTCCTCCCAGGTGCTGGGATCATCATCAAGAAAACTAATATTGATCGGTAGGGCCTTAAGAAGCTTTAATGAGTTCTTTGTGGCAAGAGTTTCTAATTTCAGTGTTGCTTTGCATTCCTTGAGTCTTCTTCTCTTTGAGAAGTCTAATGACCCCTCCTTTTCCCTCATACACTGGACCATGATTCCCTTGGTGTCTGGTGCAACAGTTTGATCGAAGAGAGCAGGGGCCACCAGCTCTTCTGATAAGTACCATAGGTGGTTTTCAAATTTCTTGAGAGCTGCTTTGGCCACTTTCTGGTCATGATAGTCCTTTAACTTTTGGATAAGATCCAGATCATTCTTCGGAGCTTGTGATGGAATAGGAGCAGTGATCCAGCTTTTTAAGTAGATTAGGACTCCAAAAAGGGTAAGGGTTTTCAGGTCCTTCTTCTCTCGAGGAGTCAGGGTGATTTGATTTCGAAAAAGCCACATTTTGATGGCATAGATAACTTTAGCCATCCACCTTGCATAGTGCGTGCCAGCAGGACGTTTGAATGTGTAACTTTCAATTTTTTCACCAAGAAAGATCAAAGAAAGTTCCAAAAACTCTTTATAGTCATCTCGAAAATTTCCAGTGGCCAGATGTTCTTTGGCAAAGGCAATTATTTCATTTCTGAAAGGATCAACTTGCTCCTTCATCTCATCATCATCCTGTGATGTAGAGAAGGTTTTTAAATCAATGTAGTCCCACATAGATTGGAACCTTTTGAACAAAAGTGGCTCAGGGGCAGATGAACCATGGACTGCTTCAAACACTCCTCCATACATGACTTCCATGCAATGATGCCTACAGGCAAAATAGAAGAGTGGTCGACCAAGTTTCTGTTCCAGAAGAACGCATGCTCCCCTGTTTGTTCCTGTATTTGATGCTGTAGTATCTGATAACATTCCGATTATTGACTTATCTATGTTCCATTCGGAAAGAAGATTATACACTGCAGCTGATTGAGCTTCCCCTGTTCCACTTGGTAGTTTGGGAACACCAAGCAGTTTTGAATCACCTGATTCAACTGAAGAGACAAGGACTGGGAGTCTGTCTACCTTTTCATTCTTGGCAAGTAGATTAGGGATCAACTTCCCATCCCAGTGGACAATCGAAATACTTGGACTAAAGCTAGCTTTAATGGCATGGGTTATTTGCCTTCGATGCCTCTCTCGGTGCCTTTTGATTGAAGAACGAGAGATGTTCACCTCTGAAAGATCTTGACCAAGGCTAGATGCAGTTTCAGCTAATACAAAGGTGGCCCTCCTGTCACTGATGCCAGTCCTGTCCAGAGCAGCAGCCAATTCAGGAGATATGATATTCTTTGCTGCCTTTTTCTTTGGTGGAGTTGGTCCGCTGGTAGATGGGGGATTAATAAAGTAATCTTCATCTTCTCTTTCTGACTCACAGAAAGACTCAGAAGAAGAACTTCCCTGATCTAGCATAACTTCCTGTGAAGCAGCATATTTTTCTTCTTCAGCTTTCCGCTTCCTATTTACCAATTTCATTTGCTTCTCAGCAGCTCTCTTTTCTGCCTTGTCAGTCACCACCATATCTGCAGAGACCATTGATCCCACTCGTCCCGCTTTCCTTTGTTGGATCAAGAACTGCCGGTCTTCTTCATTTTTGATTAAGGTAAAGGCATCAGCATGGGCGACATCAAATAGGCTCTCCATTTCTTCCTGAAAGGTTTTCTCTTTTTCTAACTGAGAGTTGCTTTTCCTCCCAGCATTCTTCTTAATCGCTTTCCACTCCAAGTGTAGAGCCTGAATTTTGTGAAGAATGTGGTCTTTCCTTTGAGTAGGGATTCGGGCTCTCTCCCAGAAGAGACGCAATTCTTCAAAAACAGCTTCTGAACTAGGTTTGATCTCCTTCTTCAAGACTTGATGATGGTGGAGGAACATGCGGAGGACCTGGCGACGGGAAGGCAGCTTGGCTCCAGTGATTGTTTCCTCTGACTTTTTCATTAAGTAAAATGTACGTTTATTTGACATTGCAAAACCTGTAAATTTAATAAATCTATCTGAAAGAAAAATAATCATTAGTTAATGTACCTGTAAATAATGTTTCTTTTAATTATTCACTATATTAATAAAGGGCATAATGGTATAAAAAAAACAGCTTTGAGCCACCCCTAAAAGTTATTCGATTTGCCTTAAATTTACAGGAAATATTTTTTAGCTAAAAGGAACCAGATTATAGCCTGGGAGGAAAGAAAATTCAACTTCGATTTTTTACCCCATTCTGTGGACCACCCTAATATATATATATATTATATATATATATATATATATATATATATATATATAAATCATTGAATATAAAAGTGAAAGCAATTAAGGTACAGTATAGAAAATTGAGACCCGGGGACGGCAGACGACGCGCAGCAAACCCAGCTGTTCATCCTTCCACACAATAAAAAAATTTGGCTGGTAGGTAAATGGGTACCCTGGGTAGCCTAGTGGTTAAGACACTGACCTGCTGATCGGGAGGTCGTGAGATCGAGTCTGGGCGAGGACTTTGTAATTTCTGACCACCCATGGTGGGGGCGTACCCATGGTGAGGGCGTGGTTGGGATTCCACGTTAAACTGTAGGTCTAAGGTGGAGTGACAAACTCGACCTTCGTTAGAATGAACAATTCGGGCGGAAGCAAAAACCAAGGTTATATATATATATATATATAAACCAAAGTTAAATGACTATAGTTTTGCGTACAAATTAAACATAGTAAATTAATATTTCATATACTTTATATATATTTTGTAATCTGCTTTAGTTTTGCTTTAATTTTGTTTAAATATTAAACTTAATTGAACTTCAGTTTATGGTTGTCATTGTAATTTTATTTTTGCTATTATATATAGTATTTAAAGTATTTTTTACATTAAGTTAATTATGTACAGTACCTGTGTGACAAGTCTTTCACCAGTTTTATTGTGTTTTTACTTTATTCTATTGTTCTTAGCCATTGATGATGTGAGTTTGACTTCCAAAACGTCTGGTATTAAATCTTCATAATGATCACGTGAGCGTCGGTCACTTTTTTTATTTTTAAATGCCGGTTCCCTAAATGTATTATAGGGATGTGACGAATAGTACTTTTTTTGATATTCGCGAATGCGGATGCGAATGCAAATAGTACATTTCAACAAAAGCGAATGCGAATATTTAATTTCAATATTCGCGAATGCGAATAGTTTATAGCTTTAAAGTATTCAAAGTGTATATATATATATATATGTTAAACACAGACCGTGCATGGAACAAGGAACTCTTCTGGGAAAATTAAATCCACTATAGTCCGAATAAGTAATGGTAAATGACAAATACCATAGTTTTTCTTTTTCATGATGCTAGCCCGACGTGGGCAACGGGTCTCTCGCAAAGAGATCCCATAAATATAGCTTCCCTCACCAGCTATCTGCAAAGCAGACAGGATCCAGCTTTGGGACATGGACCTAGGGTTTAAAGCAAGCCTAGTCTGCTTTGCAGATAGCTGGTGAGGGAAGCTATATTTATGGGATCTCTTTGCGAGAGACCCGTTGCCCACGTCGGGCTAGCATCATGAAAAGAAAAAACTATGGTATTTGTCATTTACCATTACTTATTCGGACTATAGTGGATTTAATTTTCCCAGAAGAGTTCCTTGTTCCATGCACGGTCTGTGTTTAACATATAAATTTCTCAGGGGATCATTCTGAGTTTGTGTGTATATATATATATATATATATACACGGTGAACCAAAAGTAGGTGGACAGTTGGTTGAATACGGTTTGTGTTATATATATTATAACTATGGTGTTCATTATAACTATGGTGTTTGTGTTTTATTATATTAAATATTATAACTAAATTTATTTAAATTTTATTTTGTATTATAGTATACAAAAAAATTAAATATGTATTCTCAAAATAAACGTTATCATTTACTGTCCACCTACATTTGGTTCACCCAATATATATATATATATATATACCGGGTGTCCGAGAATTATCTGTACAATTTTGGCTGTTATTAAAAGTCAACCATGAAGTGTAGAAATACCAGTGTTGTCCCATTTTACAGAGAATCTCATTAAGTTTTTTCTGATACCACGTTTTGACAAGTTGTTTAGAAATGTACGCGGGTGACAGACATTGATGATTTAAAAGCAAGAATCACAGCTGCTATTTAGCGAATTGATGTGGATATGCTGCAGCGTACATGGCAACATTTGGAGCATCGATTGGATGTTTTGCGAATCACCAGTGGTGCACATATCGAATGTTTGTAACAACGTTACTTTAATAAAAGAAACTTTTGAAAATGCAGATTCTAAATAATCTTGTTTAAGAATTTTACGTGTGTTATCAAGAATTTTATTAAAAGATGAAATTGTACAGATAATGTTCGGACACACTGGAATTTCTAAAAAATTTGTCAAAACTTGGTATCAGAAAAAACTTAATCAGATTCTCTGTAAAATGGGACAACACTGGAATTTCTACACTTCATAGTTGACTTTTAATAACAGCCAAAAATTGTACAGATAATTCTCGGACACCCTGTATATTATATATATATATATATATATATATATATATATATATATATATATATATATATATATATATATATATAAATAATAGAGATAATGATAACACTGTGTAACACTGATTCTGTTTATATAGAATTTTTTGTTTTTATATGCATTTGTGGGCGCTGAGTCCAAATCTGGCCTTGGTTTGTGTGTAACATCAATGGTTTCAGAGATAATCCATATTTCATGTTTTACCAGTATAATGTTATTATGGGCGCAGCAATATCAGAATAATCAGGAATTGTTGAGAACAATCCGGATGTTCGTTGACAGTTTCTTGCTCTAGAAATTGCCCGAAACTTCCACTGTGCTATATAAAGAAGAACGCAGAGTCTGAGAAGTCAGTAAGTGTGAGCACATAAAGAAAGCAGGTTGTTTGTCTGATGGTTACCAGCACTGAGGTACTGTGTTTCTGTGCTTCTCTGTGCTGACGATTTGAGTGTTATCGATCCTTTTTTATTGCGAACATTATTTCAGTGTTGTGAATGCATCTTTTTTCTGGAATCTGTAATCTGTTGCAGATTTAATAACTCTTCTCTCTATATCTGAAGGTTATGATTAATGTAGTACAGTTTCGTAAAGAGAATGGCAACTAGAGCTTGTAAACACTAGCCGGATATATTCTGCTACGTTTGTGGGTATTACATAGGCCCCAAGCAAGTATCGCACAAGATTGTGAAAGGCACCAAGTTCTGGATCGCGTATCGGCTCTATTTTGGTATGCCTATGGGTGACCAAGATAAGCCCTGGGCACCCCATGTGATATGTGGAAGCTGCCGCTCCACACTTGAAGGGTGGCTGCGGGGAGTACGCAAGGCAATGCCCTTTGCGGTACCCAGAATATGGAGAGAACCAAAGAGCCACCACGACGATTGCTACTACTGCATGGTAGATGTTTCTAATTACAGGAAAGTTAAAGGAAGGTAGACTCTTCAGTATCCAAGCATAGCGTCGTCCATAGCTCCTGTACCACATGGCGAAGGTCTTCCGATACCACGTCCACCAGAACAGGTACCTATCCATTACTTTACCTTCTCTATTTACAGACTTTGGGTCATTATGTGTCGATTTTTCTTAGTGCTGATGCTCTTCTACATATATAGCTATGCCTATATTTTGTTTCTTTGCTTTGCAGGTTGAAAATGAGGATGCAGCTAGCTCATCTGAGATGTCGGCTGGTGAGAACAGTCATGATGAAGAATATACAGTAACTTTCAGTACAAACCCTCACTTTCCAAATCAGAGGGAATTGGACGATTTAATTGGAGATTTGGGTCTGACGAAATCAGGGTCTGAGCTTCTGACCTCCAGACTCAAAGAGTGAAATTTGCTTGGAGAAGACTGCAAGAGCACTGTATACCGAAAGCGGCATGAAGAGTTTGCAAGGTTCTACGATGTCAATGGCTCTCTCTGTTATTGCAGCGAGGTTAATGGTCTATTCACAGCTATTGGGTTAAACACATATACCCTCAGAGTGGCGCCTGTTTTATTGACAGTTCAACTCGGAGTTAAAAGCTGTTCTACTCCACAATGGAACAAATATCCTTCTATACAGTTGCACATTCTGTTCAAATGAAAGAGGACTATGAAAATGTCAAAACAACTGCTCACTCAAATCAGGTATGAACAATATAACTGGGACGTGTGTGGTGATTTCAAAATGATTGGTTTTCCTGTTAGGTTTACAAGGAGGGTTTACTTAATATTCATGTTTCTTTGCCTGTGGGATAGAGGGCTTCAACTGAGCACTATGAATAGTTCAGTGGCCTCCACGTGAGGACTGCAACCAGGAAAGTACAATGTACTCAGGGAACCTCTTGTGAAGCCTGACATAGTTCTGCTACCACCTCTCCATATTAAGTTGGGTCTAATTAAGCAGTTTTAACTGCGTTAGATTTTGGAGGGGAAGTTTTCCAACAGATTCGGGTCATGTTCCCTAAACTCTCTGAGGCCAAAGTCAAGGCTGGCATCTTTGTAGGACCACAAGTCAAGGCGCTGTTGAATTCAAAGAACCTTGAAGCCAAGATGACTCCGATCGAAAAAGAGGCTTGGTATGCTTTCCGTGATGTGGTTCGTGGGATTTTAGGCAACCATAAGCACCAAACTATAAGGAGTTAGTGTCAAACTTGATTAAGTGCTATGGCAAAATGGGTGCCGTATGTCTTTAAAATTACACTATCCGCATTCACATCTAGATTTTTTCGTGATAACCTGGGCGATGTGAGTGAAGAACATGGAGAAAGATTTCATCAAGATATTCAAACGATGGAGAAAAGGTACAGGGCCATTGAGATGCTCCATGATGGGAGACTACGTATGGTCGCTGATCAGAAGGATAAGAATGTCATACGCGGAAGTCGCGTTTTTCAGTGCATTTTAAGGAACGCACACTGCATAACGAGGCTTGTTATTCTCTTATCGGTTTCCCTCATGATATGTATTATATCCTTTGCACCATTTGGTGTCAAACAATTTTGGGCTCAATAAACATTAATTTCCAATAGTGTTTTTAGGTTCAGAAAATATTTATGTTAGCCTTCTTATATACTTTGCCATATGAAAAGTGTGATAAACCTATATTTTTGAAACGGTTGATGATAGAGCAAAACCAATATCATTTTTGGAATCAGCTCCCGAAATCATTAAGAAACGACAGAAAAATCACAATAAACAGAAACTTTTTCAAATTTTGTTACCCAGTGTAATAGATAGAAATAATGGATAGATCGCTTGATAGATTACAATAGATAGATAATCTTTTTTGTATTATGAATTAACTACAGGAAAATTACTGTGTGTACTCACCGATTGGAAAGATGCGTGGAGCAAGTTATATACCGTACGAGTTTTAGCCGTGCAATTTTGCACGTTACCAGGATGCGGGACGGGGACACAACTCGCTAAGCATCCCACCACCACTTCCCCAACCTCCGCCCGGTGATGGTCAAGAATCACTTACTGGTCTCTGTATTTGAAGTTAATTATTGGCAAATTGGATTTTAAAAACAAAAGAATTTCCGCTTTTTCAGATTTCAGTCGGTTTCTTAAGGGGTCGTAAATAAGTCCTGCAGCACTAAAGAGTCTTTCGCTTGGCACACTGGTTGACGTGCATGCTAAATAGGTTCTAGCCAACTTGCTCAGTTCCGGGTGTTTCTCTTTGTGCAGTTTCCACCATTCCAAATGATCTTCGTCGTGGCTGAATCTTTTTTTTATGTAATATTCCTCAATTTGCTTCATAGTTTTTCGAATTTCAAGTTCAGAACCATCATGTTTCGAATCCAATTCTTCTTCACTACTGCTTGAGGCAAAGAAGGCAGAAATAGAGTCCGCAGCAGCGGTATCACTCGTTAAAGGTGTAGGTTCACAACGTCGGGCACGCTTTGCTGGTGGGTGTTCTGAGTCTGAAGTTTTGGCATTTAAATTTGTTGCCAGATTATATACTTCTGTCTTTATAATATCAATAGTGCTTTGTAGTGAAAAAAATTTCAACTTGAACCTTGGATCAAGAAATGTTGCAATTTTGTATGTGTTTTCGTTTTCTAAGGAACTAAATCGTTCCGAAATTTGAGAAAGCATTGTCTCCTTCATTTCCTTTATTCCTTCAGTATTATTTTTCTTTATTGTATCAGTTAATGAAGCTATCAAAAGAATTACCTCTGATTTTGACGAATTCGCTCTGCTCAACTTTTTCGTTATTACTTCAAATGGTTCGAGGAGTTCAGTGCATTTTTTCATAATATCAAAGTCAGTGGGAGTTAATTGTGGTATCTTACCATTTGCTGCATATAAGCATAAAGGTTCTTTCAGTTCTTGCGTTCTTTTTAATATGTAATAAGTGCTATTCCAACGAGTTTGAACGTCGTGAATAACGTTTAATTCTGGTTGATTTAATTTATTTTGAATCTTTTTTAATTCATCTTTTGCCATTGTTGAGTGACTGAAATGAGATGCTATTCTCCTACACTTGGACATAACCTCGCAAACGCATTTTTGCGACGAAAGAGCATTTTTTATCACCAATTACAGTTTATGTGCCGTACAATCTGCACTATTTAATTCCGAGAGTCTAAAAGCTTTTACCATGTTGCTTCCAGCATCACGCATAACACAATGAACCGAAGTAGTTGGTATTTTCCATTTTGTTAGCATTGTATCAAACTTTTCAGAAATATACTCGGCTGTATGACGTTCTTCCAAAGTTTCCGCGCACAAAACAAGGTTTATCCGCTCAAAATCTTGATTAATGCCATGGCAAGTTAAGCTTAGCAAGGATATACCAGCTGATGTCTCAAACCAGACATCTGTTGTGAATGATAAGTTGCAATCATTAATTGAATTGAGAGTATCATATACCTTTTTCGAAACTGATTTACCGTAAATGTCTGAACATATCAGATTCTCATAATATTTTCGAGTTTTCATTACATACTGTGGTGAGGACTCAGCCATCACGCGTTTAAATCCGAGGTCTTCAACATGGCTGAAAGGCAGGTCATCTAATATTAACATTTCTGAAATTCGGTAATTCATTGATTTTGACTTTGGATTATTTATGTCCCATAACTTCATAAAACAGCTTTCAATTGTTCTCTGTTTTGCTTCTTCTTTCACTGATTGCAATGTAGTTTTGGAGGTTGTAGACAAATTGGAACTTGATTTTTTTTGGCGTTTCTGATTTCGAAATCTTTATACAGATCTGTATGCTTGGATTTAAGGTGATTTATGAGACCACTAGTTGTTCTTCCTTTTCGAGACAAAATATTTTTGCACGCGTTGCACTGAGCTTTTTCATCTTCTTTTTGAGTAAAATATTTCCACACAGTACTCGAGTACGAAGACGCCATGATTTTATTGTACAGCTGCAAAACTGCAATAGGCCAACCAAGCCTATTAGCAGAGCTGGGCAATAAATACATTGAATGTATTTAAATACTAAATACTAAATACATGGGAGAAATGTATTTAAATACTAAATACTAAATACATGTTACGAATGTATTTAGATACTAAATACAAAATACATCAATTGTATTTAAATACATTTGTAAATACATTTTAAATACATACAAATTTTAACATATGCATTCACTAATTCATGAGTAACAACAATATAAAATGCTTGATAAAGGATAAAGAAATAGTACAATCTAATTTCCGATTATATATTTCCATTTTTAGAACAAAACAAAAACAAAAGAACTTACAGTAGAACTTACGATGTTCAACCAGTGACATATTATACTCATTATATCATTGCAAAATGAGTAACAATTAATGAGTAGATGAGACATAAACGTAAACATAAGACGTAAACATAAACATAAGGCACCTTACGAATTCTCTTTTATTTCACGGTTGCTGCGGATCAAAACCAGAACGTGTATTAAACCAGTAAAAGTATTTACATTTTTATATTTTGAGTATTTAAATACATTGTATTTAAATACTCACTATAGTATTTAAATACATATTTAAATACATGAAAAACAATGTATTTATAAATACAGTTCTAAATACACAAATGTATTTAAATACGTATTTAAATACAAATGTATTTAAATACTGCCCAGCTCTGCCTATTAGGCTAAAACAACGCACTAATTAGCCTTTATAAAAGCGAGTCTAAACGCTAACGCACTTACTGTTTATAAGTGAAACCAAATACAAACACTAATTCACGAGAGAAGACACTAACTAGGCGATGAGACGATACTATTATGAAATATTACAACGCTGTATGAACTGGCACTCGATGAAAAGTTTTCGACTAATTAGGACAGCACTACCAACCCTCAGGCATGCCTCAGGCAGCAGACGACAGTGAAGTACGTTTCCAGATAGCTCTATTTTAGATAACATTTGCGAGAGAGAGAGAGAGAGAGAGAGAGAGAGAGAGAGAGAGATTGCACCGATTTGTATTTAGAAACGTATTAAGTAGGGGTCAATTAAATTAATAATATTCGCATATTTGCGTATTTTGATTGCGAATGCGAAGCGGACGCGAATGCGAATACAAAAATTAATGCGAATACGAATGCGAATCCGAATACTAAAAAATAAGCGAATTATTCGCATTGCGAATGCGAATATTCGTCCCATCCCTAATATATATATATATATATATATATATAAGAGAGAGAGAGAGAGAGAGAGAGAGAGAGAGCTAAAGACAATCTACACCTTGAAAAGTCAATATTTCAGCTATTTAACACGATGAGGCTTCATTCATTTAGTTGACTAGATGAATGAAGCCTCGCATAAGAAAGACTGTTGTTTACATTTATTAACACAGGTTGTATTTTCGGAGCTAAAAAGAGGTTTTTATCTGTATTTCAGCGCCTTAAACTCGCTTAAATTTCTGGAATTTAAAAAAAACATTTAGCTGACCGATATACTTTGCGAGGTTTTTTTCTGCAAACCGAGAAATTTCACATTCAATTTCAATTGATGAACACACTTCCCTTTCAATAGCTGTGAGCCAAGCCAGAGAAACTTTCTTGCTTCTTATTCGATCTCAAATAAGTTTTTATAAGATTCAATTTTCGCTCTGCTGAGGCTACAGTCACTGGTATTGTTAGTAAGATTGTCAAACATGACACTATATCTCAACAAATCCCTTTTTTATGTATGTATTGTATCAATCCTGTGGCGCAGTTCGTGCATCATCAGTAGTAAGATTGTTAAACATGACACTATATCTCAACAAATCCCTTTTTTATGTATGTATTGTATCAATCCTGTGGCGCGGTTCGTGCATCATCAGGCAGCATTTCTGATAAAGTTATTAACTCTTCTGACATTTCACATCCACCTACTGTATATCCGAATTCGGATCTTGATCCATTAAAACCTTTTCTATTTTTTGACATCCCCCTTTAATGTGTTTAAATTCCATTGTATTTGTCTTAATTAAGTTATAAAGTATCGTAAACGCTTCCTCGCGTTCCAAAAGTTGTTTGAACCGTTCCGCCAGTGACTTTTGCGCTTCATCCAAAATATAATTGAAGAATTCAACTCTAAAACGATCTTTTACGTCAGTAATTGGTTCATCTTATTCAAACCCAAAATAGGGGAATGACGGGCCTACCGAAATAAATGGATGCACCGAGCAATATATAAAAAGTATAAAATTATTGTCATTATGACAATCAAAACTATAATTAAAAATTTAGATGCGCGATTTGAAGTTCATACGTACCCACTCTATTGAATCCTGATTTTATAGTTCTAAATAATTACTATAATTGTAGGTTAAGTACGATTTGACCTAAGTTGGTTATGTGATGTCACGGGAAATGGTGTTACTCGTGACTGGGACGTAGCGTTCAACCCTTCAAATATTTTGAGCCAAGTTTTGTTCGCAATTCAGCGGCAATTGCGTATGCAATTGAATAGATGCCAAGTCGCGGAAATCGATTACTTTGATAATATGAGTAAGATTAATGTGCTCAATGCGAAATTCCATTATGAAACATACTCGTACATACAACACTCACAAAAGTTCAAAATCGAATAATCTGACAGTACAGTTAGGCACTGACGGCCATATATATATATATATATATATATATATATATATATATATATATATATATATATATATATATATATACTGTATATATATATAATTTAGTGGTGGACCGGATATCCGCATCATTTTTAACATCGGCACCCGCACTTCTGACTGTGGATGTTATGCGGATATTACCTCTAATAAATTATGCAATTTACAATTAAATTAGCTTAGAAAGTAGCTTATAAGGCCCAGCCATGCACATTTCATGTAAAGTATTAATTATTAATGAACAAACAAATATATAAACCTGAAAATATAAATATACTGGTAACACAGAAAATTGAATGAAACTTGTTTCATTCAATTTTCTGTGGCTGAAACTCTTGAGAAAGTTATTATTTTTATCATAATGAAAACATTAATATTAATTTTAATTCTTATGCATTGCCTGCCATAATAGTAATATCACGAAATTTGAAAAATTATGTCATATATTCATAATTCTATATTATATTGATAGATTAACTAAATATCCGCATCCGCATCCGCGGATATTGAAATTAAAGATCCGCATCCGCAGATGTTGAAAAACTGACATCCGGTCCACCAATATATATATATATATATATATATATAATATATATATATATATATATATATATGCCCCTTTTAGTCGGAGGGTTATGAGAATTATTTTCTTCAAGGAATTCGATATAAAGTTTAAAAAATATACGAGTAACAAAAGACTGCTTGCTAGACGAACGATATTTATCTTCCTTTTGGCGCAGATATCTTTTATACGATATTAACTTGTAAACTGGATACGCTTACAACACACACACACACACACACACACACACACACATATAATATATATTATATATATATATATATATATATATATATATATATATATATACTGTATATATGGGCTGAATTTCAAAATTAAACACGTGAAATAAATAAATGGTGCACATCCACAAGGAAAACTGAAAAGCGATTCCAAGGTCTTTATTTTATTCAACAGTACACCTCGTCAGGGAATGAAGGGAAAAGGCAAGAAACCAAAAATGTAGAGCGTAAACAAAATAGTTAGGAAAGATTAGCAAAACCTTAACGAATATTAATTAAAGGAAAAAGATATTTTAAGAAGATGTTATCCATTTTAGACATTTTCCAACTGTTATTGAAATTATTTCTAAAATAGATGAATGCACATTCTAGAATGTTCCTTCCAGTTACGTTTTTTTAGTTTTGACAAGAATTTTAGAAATGTCCGAGTTAGAATTATTATTCGCAGTCCCCCGCTCATAGTTGTGTCGTTTTTACCTCTGAACTTTTTCCGGTTTAACCTTTATAAACTGATTTACATCTCGTACATCCAATTGAATAGACAGAGCCAGCAGCATTACCTGGTTTGTTCTTTATTAAGGGAGATTTAACAGTATTTTTATACTTAAAGACTACGTTAAAGTCAATTGTTTTAAGTAAAGTCGGAAGATGTTTAAAATTTACATGGTAAAGGAAGGCTAAGGATATTTTTACGATAAAATTGCCTTTGAATTACACTATTATAATACGTACTTTTAGCTTTGCTTGAACAATTTTCTAGAAATAGAATAAGGTAACATTGTTTAATAACAATGTTCATAATATTCCATAATTCACAATCTACAAAATTCAGGACTAACAACTCTTAATTGCTCTGAGAAAAATAGAAAAAAAAATTAAACATTTTTATCGGAGGTTCAAAGTCACAAGAAAAACGAACATAAGAATTATTATTAATTAATAATAATAATATATAATAATAATAATAATAAGAAGAAGAAGAAGAAGAAGAAGAAGAAGAAGAATTATTAATAAGCTTAAGAAACACTTATTTGAAATTTTAAATGAT